>JAOWBJ010175603.1:0-11549 GCA_028566335.1 Monarda citriodora | reverse complement strand
TCCAAGATAGTGGGAGTGATCAGTGGCGGGAATCTCGGGACTGATTGTAACCGCCTTACAAGCACCGATGACACCTCCTTTCCAGGCCTGCGACCAGGCCCTCTCCTTCCATTATTGCCTCCTCTGTTATTTGCACGTGTAATCGCCATTATAACGGAATCTGGGTTAGCAGGTAAGGGGATCACGAATTTGTAGTTCCCACAGACGGCGCCAGTGATCGATCCCTAATTTCTAGAGAGGTTATAATAGTAAAAAACACAAGAGACGAACACAGAGATTTAACGTGGTTCGATCTACCGAAGTAGATCTACGTCCACGGGAGTAAAAGGGTTTATGCATTATTTCTTAATCAGTGTAATATGAGAGTACAAGATAGCGTATATTCATTCTATGTCAACTAGCTATTTATGCGAGAGTATCTCTTCCATGGGCTTCGCTCCAGCCCATGTCTTGCGGCCCACGAACCATGTTCGAACGTGTATGGTATCTGCCAAGATACTCGGTAACAATCCCTTGATCTGCGGCCGTTATGGGCTAGCCGTTATAACCTTCCAAGATAGTGGGAGTGATCAGTGGCGGGAATCTCGGGACTGATTGTAACCGCCTTACAAGCACCGATGACACCTCGGCAGAGCAGAGGTGTTTTACTACACCTCGCTTATGGAGGGGACTACCTCGGTGGGACCGAGGTATTCGTGTCTGTCTGAGGAGGTGAATGACACCTCGGTGGGACCGAGATACTTGCATAAGCTCATCGGTGCTGGGAGGAAAGCTAGGTTTGGACCAAGGTAACTTGCCGAGCTTCTAGAGAGCTTAAGAGGTCCGACACACTTACGGGGGCCAGTTGCTGTGGGCCCAGAATAGATTGGGCCTGGTAACTGGGCCGGTAGGTGTTGGGCCATACACCATCAAGGCCTACTCTCACTCTCAAGCCCAATAACTAATACTTAAACTAACATTTAATTTTTATTTTTAATTTGCTTAATAAATTTCTTCGCATTCCAACACAAACACAATTTATGTTTAATTCTTTCCGAACAACTCACTGACACGTGCTAGTATACTGATTATAAATGTATGTAAGATCATGTAACCTAAATATATGATCATCTAAGACAGCCAGTGATTTTCACTCTTAACAAGAAAGAATGCTTTAGTATCCCTAATATTCAAATCTTTTATAATAATAATAATAATAATAATAATAATAATAATAATAATAATAATAATAATAATAATAATAATATGCTTTCCAGTTATAATAGATATCAAATATAATGCTTTCCATTTATAATAGATATCAAATAATCACGTTGTAAATCATGATTATCATGTAAGAAAAATGAGAAAAACATAAATTAAAGACACTCCGGAGTTCGCTTGGAGGTTCGATGCCATACCCTGCCCCCCGATGAAGCACTTGGGCGAACTCGAAGACAAGCTGCTGGAAATACACCTAGTGACCAGGGTATACAGCGAGCTTGAGTTCGTCCAAGCTAAGCTTATTCCGTACGGTCCGTCCGAAGCGGGCGAAGTCAAGAAGGGTGAGCTAACTTTCTTGCCGATCTTACTTGTCTATTTACTAACTTTTTTTTTTCTTGATGTAGTGTCGTTCTTCGGAGGCTTCTCAGGTGACGAGAGTAAGCCCCAGTCCGCACCCCGCCATTAAGGGGGAGCCGAACGGGTAGAAGACGAAGTCGACGCCGTCTCCCTCTCCTGCCTCCTCCGAGCGCAACGCCGATGACTCAGCCCGAGTGAAGAGGTCCGGGAAAACTTCGGCGCTTCTGCCGCCGTCTCCTTCAGCGATGTCAGGGGTTGTCTCTGTTGCGATCCCCCCGAAATCGCTCACTTTGGAGGCCACTAGATGGCCTCGGATCGTTATCGAGGTAAGCTTTGATGAACTCAGATCGCTATCTGTCTTTTCTCACGATTCTGACTCAGCTGCTTCTTTTGTAGTGCGTGAAGCTCGTCCCGGCCGACGTGGAGAGGGGGGTCACCAGCACAAGAAGCTCGAGAAGGCCCTCGCAAAGGCCAAGGATGACATCTCCCGCCTCGTCCGCAAGGTGAAGGACGTCGAGGTGAGGTGAGGGTCTCCTGCGCTAGGGAGCAGGGGGCGGCTGAAGTGCAAGCTGTCTTGGCTGAGATTGAGGCATTGAAGCAACAACAGCAGCTCGAGGTGGCTCGGGCAGTTCAGGCCGCCGAGGCTGACATTGCGGCGGCATAGGGGGAGCTTCTCCGAGCTTACACGAAGAAGCTCTTCAAGTGCCTCCAATTTTCTGCCATGGTTCACAATCTCGGGCAGTTGCTCATCGAGACCAAGGGTCAAGACCCGGACGCCCTAATGGTTCCCTACACCCGCATCGTTGCTGCCCGACTGAAGTCCCTTCCGCTGCTGGAGGACCTCGCCTCCACCTCTGCACTGCTAACAGCGGAGGCTATCCGCTCTTGCACCACAGATCAGTACGCGGAAATGGAGGCCGCATTCCTTGATTTGGGTGACGTGCCTCCTGCTCCAGTGAGGCAGCTGGAGGTCGGAGACAGGGAGGAGGTGGACTCTGACTTCCTTGACACGGAGTCCCATGCCGAGGAGACAGGCATGGTGAATGTGGAGGCTTCCGAGGTGACGGTGGCCGAGGCGCAAGGAGTCCTGGTGGGGGGTGATTGACCAAGCTACTGCCCAGTCGAACCCCTCGTTTGATTTACTTTTTTTATAACTATGACTTTTTGTACTTCGGCTTCGCTGCCCACTTTGTACCTCTTTTTTCAATAAATAAAAGTACGTTTTTGCTGAATGCTTGCCTTTATTTATTTTTTTCTTTATATTCATGTAGCCCGCTCTGGAATTAGCTACTCGCGACGCGGAGCTGAAGAAGCTATCACAGAAATTGACAAGGGCGAAGCTAGACGCAGCGTACTTAAGGGATATGTATACCCGCGCAATGGACGAAGCCAAAGCGAAGTCCATTGATAGCCAAGTGCAATGTGATAAAGCCGCAGCCCAAGTGGTGGAGCTCGAGCTGAAGCCGAAAGATCTTCAAGACGAGCTGAAAAAGGTCGGAGCCGAGGTGAAGGTCTTGACCAAGGAGAACGAACTGACCATCACCGAGGTTGAGGACGGGATGGAGAAGATATGGGCCAAGTGCAAAGAGGTCAAGGCCGAGTTGGGTCTGGATTGCAAAGAGTATCATGGTCTCGTGGAGCAGTTGAGGAGCCTCTCCCAGCTGTACGGCCTATTCGAAGCTCGGTATCCAAGCTTGGTTAAGCTTTTGGCGGAGACTCCAAGACTTCGCAACTCGACGATAGTGCAGAGCCACTTAGAAAAATACAACGAGAAAGACCACCGAGAGGTGTTGAGACGCTGAGGCGGTGGTAGGGTACCTCAAACCCGAAGTCAAAGGAGCAGGGGCTCTACCCAAGGCTCCAGTTCAGATGTAGGAGTAGGTAGATATAACTTGGATGCTATTTTGAGGACCGAGGCACCTGAAGAATTTTCCCAAGGGTGGCTTCCTTTGTAATAGACCTCGCGACCCTCCATCTTAAGTTGTATATATTGTACCTGTAATAAAAAGTGTTTGAAGTGGAAATCATTGTTGTACGAACTCACAAGTTGTCCGTAAATTTTAATTTACTTCTCTTGGATGTATACCATACTACTTTTACTGTTGCGACAAAATCGCTTTAGCTTGTAGAAACTCATACATCCTAAAAATAAATGTGACTTCGGCTTTGCCAAAGGTAGCGACCCTTTGCTGTTACCGAAGTCCAAATTCCTTGTTTAGCAAGTTTTATCACTAGGAGTGGTCTCCTGATGCGCGCTTGAGTGACCCTCCCGAAGTGGGAGAGCTGAAGTACCTTGAAAAGCGAATTACACTTCGGAAAACAAGTGTTGTGTTGATCCTTAAAGGGTTTACCGACCTGAGGGAGAGTCTTATACCTTCCTTAGAAGATTTTGACAATCCTTAGGTCTAGTTGTCTCTAAAGGGGGCCAGCCGTTTAGACTCAGGAGTTTGAAGTATCACGTATAAGTGGAACAATGACATGCTCACAGATGCAATGAGGATGCAATGAGTAGACTGAACTGAAAAAGTAGATTCATTGAAAATACGTTTATAAAAGATTTTACAAAGGGATCCTAGGACGTAAATGATAATGACGAAACTACCCACTCATACATAGTACTTCTTTAAATTGAAGACATGCCAAGTTCGGGGTACGAGCTCACCGGGCATATGGGCTAGTTTGCTTGACCCTTTGCCGAGGACCTCGACGACATGATAATGTCCTTCACACGTGGCTTTAAGCTTACCGAGCCTCTCGGCTTTACTCATATCGTTATTCCTGAGTACGAAGTCTCCGACCTTGAATTGTTGTGACTTCACCCGTTGATTGTAGTACCGGGCTACTTGTTGTTTATACCGAGCTTCTTTTATGAAATCTAGCTCTTTTTTTTCCTCCACAAGGTCAAGGTCAGTTCAGAGATTCTCTTCGTTAGTCTCAGCTAAGAAGTTAGCTGTGTGCGGGCTTGACATGCCGATCTCAATAGGGATAACCTCTTCGGTGCCATATACGAGGCTGTACGGAGTCTCCCAGTTGATGTTCGAGGAGTGGTCCCGTATGACCATAGGACTTGTGGCAAATTTTCAACCCACAGGCCTTTTGCTCGGTTTAGCCGAGTCTTAAGGCCCTTGACGATGGTCCGGTTCATCACTTCGGTCTGTCCGTTTGCTTGCGGATGAGCTACCGAAGTGAATCTCTGTTGGATCTTGAGTTCCTGACACCATTCCTTGAAGGCTTAGTCAGTGAAGTACGTCCCGTTGTCTGATACTAGGACATGAGGGATGCCGAAGCGGCAGACTATACATTTCCATACGAAGTTTAGGGCTTTCTTGCTTGTGATCTTTGTCAAGGGTTCAGCTTCGACCTACTTCGTAAAATAGTCTACGGCTACTATCAAAAACTGTAGTTGTCCCGAATCCTTCTCAAACGGGCCTACGATGTCGATGTCTCATTGCATGAATGGCCAGGGGCTTTGCATACTTGTTAGGTGGGTTTGAGGGAACCTAGGGACATTCCCATGTATCTGGCACCTCCGACATGTTTTGACAAGGTGGGCTGCGTATTGGGCCATGGTCGGCCAATAATACCCCCAATGCATGACCTTTTTGGACAATGCCCTAGCGCTGATGTGGCTTCCACAGGACCCTTCATGCACTTCTCTCAGTACGCAGTCCGCTTCCTCGATCCCACACACCTTAATAGCGGCTGTAGATAGGACTTCCTCTAGAGAACCCCTTGTTTCAGCTCGTAGTGCATGGATTGGCATAGTATCTTTCTGGCCTCAAGCTTGTCACTGGGTAGTTCTCCCTCCTCCGGGTATGCTAGGATAGGCATCATCCAGTTCGGCTCGGTCGGGACCAAATTAAATTCAGCTTCATCTATGTTTCGGTGTTGCACTTCTTCAACTAGAGGAGAGCTTGACGATGACGCCAGCTTACTTAGTATTTCAGCTCGGCTATTCTGAGTTACGGGAATGTGAACAATCTTGAAGTATGAGAAAGCCTGCTGCAACTGTCGAGTCTTCTCCAGATACTTCTTCATCTTCTCTCCTCTAGCCTCGTTTGTCTCCATGACGTGGCCTACAATGACTTGGGAGTCACTGTAAACCTTTATGGATTGGACTTTGAGGCTTTGTGTGAGGCGGAGCCCGGAAATTAGGGCTTCGTACTTCGCCTTGTTGTTTGTAGTCGGAAAGGTGAACCGAAGTGAATAGTCACCTCATGTCCATCGGGTGCAATGAGCAAGACACCGGCCCTGCTCCCGGACTTTTCTGAAGTACCATCTACATACCCCTGCCAACAGACTTGGGGCTCTTCTTCTGGCACTTCGCTTTCTGCCTTGGACTCTGGGGGAGGCAGTTCTTCCTTTAGTCGAGCTTCGACCAGGAAGTCCGCCAAAGCCTGCCCTTTGATGGCCTTGCGGGGACAAAATTCAATGGAGTATTCCCCTAGCTCGATGACCCACTTCGTTATCCTGTTTGACGCTTCGGGTTTTGTCAAGACTTGTCAAAGTGGGAGATCTGTGAGGACCTTAATGGTGTGGGCATGGAGGTAAGGCCAGAGTCTCCTTGTTGCATTTACTAAGGCCAGAGCGACCTTCTCTAGTGGTTGGTATCTCGTCTCCCCTCCCTTTAACACATCACTGATGAAGTAGATGGGGTATTGGTGTCATCCTTCCTCTCGTAAGAGCATCGCACTGATGGTCTCGTCCGATGCCTCAAGATATAGTGAGAGCATCTCTTCTCTCTTCGGTATTGACAAGGTGGGGAGTTCGGCTAAGTACCTTTTGAGATCTTCAAAGGCTCTATTTTTCTCTTCACCCCACTCGAACTTGGGGGCTTTCTTCAATATTTTACAGAACGACAACTGCTTCTCGGCAGCCTACGAGAGGAATCGGTTGAGTGCAGCTAGACACCCTGTCAACTTTTGTAGATCGTGGACGGACTTCGGTATCGCCATCTCTTGGATAGCTTGGACTTTTGACGGATTGGCCTTGGCCTTCCTTCGATACCTAGCAGCCTAGGAACTTCCCAGATTGCACCATGAATGTGCATTTCTGGGGGTTTAACTTCAAATTGGCCATTCAAGTCAAGGTCGTGCGGAGATCGGCTATGCAGGAAGTCACGACCTTGCTCTTGACGACTATATCGTCAAAAGCATACTTCGACCATTTTGCCGATGTGGTGCTGGAATAGTTTGTCCACCATTGTTTGATAAGTAGCTCTGGCATTCTTTAACCCAAAAGACTTCTTTTTATATGTGAAAATATCGAAGTCGGTAATAAATGTTGTTTTGGATGCATCCCCGTCATTCATTAAAACTTGGCGGTACCCCTTATACAAGTCTAGAAAGCTAAAAATCTCGAAACCTACTAGGGCTTCGACCTTCTTATCGATGTTCGGGAGGATAGCAATCTTTGGGACAGTGCTTGTTTACATCGGTGTAATCTGTACACATCCGCCATTCTCCTCCCTCTTTCTTGACCATGACAGGGTTGGCTATCCAGATCGGATACTTGACTTCGAAGAGTATCTGCGCCTTCAATAATTGTTGCACTTCGTCATGTATCACCTGGTTCCTTTCCGCAGCGAAGAGCCGTTGCTTTTGTCACACCGGCTTGACTTCAGGATTAATGTTGAGCCGGTGTGTGATTATGTTTGGTGACACTCCTGTCATGTCAAGGGGTGACCACGCGAACACATCTCACTGCGACCTAAGGAGCTGGATGACATGATCTGAGAGGTGTGGTGCTACAGCAAAGCCGACCTTGATGACCTTAGTTGGATCGTCTTCATATAGCTAGACCTCCATCGAGTTCGGTGCTGGAAGTCTTTTCTCTAACTCCTTAGGTATATATGACTGCTATGCTTGATGGTACCGAGCCGAGGACTCAGCACCTCGGAGGGCGATTTGCATGCATTCTTTGGCCCTCTTTTGATCACCTCGGATGGATGCAACTCCTCCATTCGTTGGGATCTTGATCATCAGGTGGTATGTGGAACATACCGCTTTGACTGCATCCAGCCAGTCCCGCCCAAGGATGATGTTGTAGGGGGAATGGGCCTTGACGATGAAGAACTGCACCATGGTTGTGGAGCTCTTCAGAGCCTTCCATACTGTCACATGAAGGTTGACTACGCCTTCGGGCTGGTGTCCTCTTGGACGAAGCTCTTCATAGGGAGCGGCGCTGTTGCTAAGTGAGCTGCATCAATTTCTAGCCTGTCAAAGCATTCCTTGAATAGGATGCTTACAGAGGCTCCGGTGTCGACGAAAACTCTGTGGATGAGCTTGTTCGCCACTCCAGTTTGTATCACGATGGCGTCCTGGTACGGTGTTATGGCGGGCACTGGGTCGGCATCGGAGAAGGTGATCGCATCTTCCTTTTTGAGGCGCTTGTGGGCGGGCTCTTCCAAAGTAGAACCTCGGCATTCCGCCTTAGCGAGGACTTTTTCTTCCATACTGGTAGTGCGATGATAGTAGTGATGACCCCTTCATATTGGGATCCTCGTCATCTTCGGGGTCCTGCCTTGACCGCTTTTCCGCAGGGGGAGTGTAGTTCGACTTCCCCTGCTTCCACTTCCCTTGTTCTGCCGCCGATCTTGATATTTCTTCAAGGCGCTAGTCTTAACTAGAGCCTCGATGTCGGCAGCCAAGTTCCTATATTCATCGGACCGGAAACAAAAAAAAAGAAAAACTTTTACAAGAGATTCCATTACATTACATTAACCAACACTCAATAAAAATAACTATTATTATTTTCATTCCCTTACTTAAATTGATTCAGTTCTCTTTGCATTTTTAAACTTAAACCAAACGAACACTAAGTCTCAAAAATGTTTATCATTAGATAAAATTATCGTCAGCAGCCAGTAATCATAGTTTGGGTTATTATTATTATTATTATTATTATTATTATTATTATTATTATTATTATTATTATTATTAGAGATGTCAAAAAAATCCAAATCCGAGGGGCCGATTCGAATAGCTCGAAGGAAATTGTGGGTTAAGGTCAAAAAATACAATCACAAAAAAGTTGCAATCCAATAGGGTTGGCCCAGAACCCGGTGGGTCGTCCCATTGGTCGATCATAAATCAAAATCCATGTGATATTTCATTATTCTATTTATAAAGTATAGATAACCCTTATGTATGTTATAATTTTTTCATTATGAAAATGTAATCATCATTTTAAATTAGATATATTTTTCTTCGACACTTGGTGGAAATTAAAATACTCCATCCGTCCCGATTAAATTGTCCGATTTGTGTTGAGCATAGAGACAAATGCAAGCAAAGATAGATTTTTTTTACATGATATTAGTTGTGAGATAAAATTTTTAACATTTAAAAAATGAACATTATATGAGATGCCCCAATAAGAAAATACTAAAGTGAGAGAGATGGTGAAAAATTAATATTTAGGACATATGCTTGTTGAATTCCCAATAGTTACGAATTTATTGTGTATATACATCTATGCGTTGAATTTGTCCGGTGGATTTGCCCTAAATCGAGAGGGTTAGATGTATTGGGGAAAATGCTTGATAGAAGAAAGAACCCAGACTAATCGAATCGAAAGAAAATTTTATCTTACATGTGCATGTACTACACTCACTACTCACTACTCATATGTGAATATTTTATTAATATATTTTAAATTATTAAAATATTCATATGTGAATAATGAGTGTAATACATGCACATATAAGATAGAATTTCTCCGAATCAAATAACCCACAATCTGATAGGATTGGTCCGAAATTCAGTAGGTTGGCTGGTTTGACATCCTAGGGCTATGAAGAAAGAAATGGAGGCTGTTTTAGAATTACACCGACACAGTTTCACCAAATAGCATTGTTGTAAAAATCGGCCTAGGCGCCCGCCTAGGCGCTAGGCGGCCTAGAGCCGAGGCGAAAACAACAAAATCGGACCAATTAGGCGGCCAAACGCCTAGGCGGCGCCTAGGCGGGCTAGGCGGCGCCTAGGCGGTGCGCTAGGCGGGGCCTAGGCGGATTAGGCGGGGCCTAGGCGGGCTAGGCGCCGCCTAGGCGGCGAGTTCATGTTGATATATATTTTTTTTCCTTTTTTTGTTGTTGTAAGGTTTGTTATGGTTCTTTTGGGAATATTTATAGTTTGGTTTGAATTTTTGTAGTTGTTTGCATTTGTTCGAAGTTTGTAATTCATATTATTATGTTTTAGAAGTTAGTTCATGTAAACAAGCTAAGCTAGTTTGATATATTTTTTACCCGATTAAATATTTAGGAATAACTTAAATTTACGGATTACTGAATAATGAAAGTTTTTACTGTTTGATCATGTAAAACGGTAAGTGGAAGGAAGAAGAGATTGTTTAATTTTCACGTTCGACAGTATAAACTGCAAAGATTATAAGCTTGGTGAACTTATTTTCTAGTTGTGTTGAGACGAAAACCTTGAAATTCCATGAATTGGTTCCTTCCTAATTTTTTGCATGGGAGGTCTTCAATTTGTGTCATCTTTAACACAATTTTTGCATCACCAATTCATACAATCACTTGTGCTAAAGAAATAAAAGTGGAGCAAATGAACCTTTATTAAAATCATTTTGATTATCTATTTTATTCAATATTAGTAATATTTATAAACTTTATACATTTGAATATTACAAATAAATTTGTGATTTATGAATTTAAAAATAAAAATTTCAAAATTAACATGTTAAAAATAAATAAATAATACAAAACGTCTAGATGCCGCCTAGACCCCGCCTAGGCCCCGCCTAAACCGCCTAGGCGCTTGGCCCCCCTCGGCCGCCCGACTAGCGCCTAGCGATTTTTACAACCATGATCATTATGCACTAACCCATAAGTATGAATCGATATTCAAGAAACATTCCATAATCGACTACACTGACCCAAAATCAACAGAACTAACCCAAAATTCCAAGAAACAAACGAAAAACAAAAGCAAGAACCAACGAAAACCAGTGAAAAAACCTACTCGGATGCCATCGTCGCCGTCGCGTGTACTCTCCAGTCACTAGCTTCAAATTGCGCAGCCGCTCATCGCCAAGTCGCGGTGTTCTCCCGAAATCGCCCCCAATTTGCAAAAACCCTAATTTGCTGGAGAATGAAATCGGCCACACCACATTCACGCCTAAGTTTTCCTTCAAAACGGC
Organism: Monarda citriodora; assembly: GCA_028566335.1. Classification (NCBI taxonomy): domain Eukaryota; kingdom Viridiplantae; phylum Streptophyta; class Magnoliopsida; order Lamiales; family Lamiaceae; genus Monarda; species Monarda citriodora. Next base: position 833 of record JAOWBJ010175603.1, on the reverse strand, counting down.
GTTGTTCTTTACTCTCAACCACATCACCGAGATTAATAAAATAAAAAAGACACGTAACAAAAAGTTAAATTCCACTTAAGATTGGAATTCGTCGGAGGTATAATTCGAGGAAAAAATGGACACCGTCTAAAGATCATGTATTTACACGAATTTAAAAATTCATTGAAAAAATCGAAATTGAAAAAAAAATGTATTTATAGTGCATTAGCCCTTATACAAATATAGTGTTACAGTATTTATTTTATTTTTAATAATGAAGATTGGCCCGACCAAATTAAAGCATTAATATCGATATGGTCGATGAAACTCATGTCGTCAAATAATTGTAGAAGAACCTTCTATTGCCTAGCTATAACATTTTATATTGTATTAATAGATGAATAATACGTGACATAATTAATGATTTAAAATTTAAGATTATATAACAAAAATATACCTCTTAATATAAAAATATTTAAACCCTAAAATTTGTTACGTACCACCCCTCTAATAAATGCAATATAAAATGTCATATAGTTAGGATATCATCCCCAAATAATTTAGATGATAAGGCGCACATATAATTTATTATTTCATCAGTATTAATACACCTGGTCAATTTAATTAGGTCAAATCTATTATTATGAAACTATAATGTATATACATCCCCCAATTACATATGCTTTTTCGAGTCATCAGACAAAGCAATTATATACTCCCCTCAGTCCCCAAACTCTTATTAGTATCGACTTTATATTTATTAGTATAGTGGAATAAGAATATATATATATATATATATATATATATTCATTCATATTTTAAAATGGACTATGCAAATATTTTAAGTGAAATTA
>JAOWBJ010175497.1:0-11554 GCA_028566335.1 Monarda citriodora | reverse complement strand
AAACTGTGGAAGGTCCTTTCATTTGTATTGACTTTTGTTTAGGTGTAGACTCTTGGTGTTCTGGATATGTCATGTGAATCAGGTTCTCAAGGTTCTCGTATGTTAAAGTAATTTCCTGTTATGCCACCTCTTAAATAATAGGTTCATAGTAGGTTCAAACCACCCTAATTTGCAACTAATTTGAGTGAAACATATCAAAACCAATTGAAAGAAATTTGGTTTATAAGATTAGAAACTATTGAAATAAACTTAGTTTATATTTTAATACATGGCTACTACATCACTAAGATTAGTCCTTCTAATCAATTTGCGAAAATTACGGAAATTAAAAGAAACACTACACATATAACTATTGTCTTGATCATGAATATCTTTAAATTCAGTTGTTCCTCTCAACCCGAAGGATCACTATCTTACTCTTCATTTGTTCATTCTCAAATTTCGGAAATTCCATCTCAGCTTTGACTTGTTCTTTTTCAGCCAACAACCTGTATTTCTGAGCTTTCAACTCACTCATTTCAGTTCAAAGCTCTTTCACATTATCCTCGTGAAACTCACAATGTTTGCCAATTCTTGTATACATGGAAATATCCATGAAATCGTCCCGAATTTGATGTCTTCTTCGGCGGCTGAATCAAAGGAGAATGTCCAGGAGGCGTATGCACTCTACCTACTTTGTTCATGTGAAAGAAGGACCTTGTTGGATACCTCGAAGATTGAGGCGACCACAACGACAGTTCTTGCGTTGTCCTGTACAAACGATAAGCTCACAATTTCTAAGGTTCTTGCGTGTCTTGCGGATGTCTTCGTTTTGGTCTTCATTTCTGCCATTGCGTGTTTAGTTTTTTCAAAGTTTTGGTGATGACATTTTTCCGAACAGTTTGAGTGCATACATTTTATGCTGCAAATGTGCTAGAATATAGATTTTTGGCTGCAAATGATGAACTAGAATATGAATTTTTGGCTGCACATGATCAATTTGAATATGAATATGATTTTTGGCGGCAAATGATGTATGTTGGTGGGTATTAATATAGTTTGAGTAGTATTATTAACATGGTTCTCTGGATTTCAGTGTGGATTCTGGGCAAGATCCCAATTTCACGACTTCTTGCCGTCGTGTTTCTCTCCTAAACCCTAATTCCAATTTGAAGATATAAGTGCAATTTGAAGAGTTACAATCGATCTATAAACAACGTCGTTTATGTTTTTAAAGACGCCAGAGATGTCATCGGGTGCGGCTGCCACGTAAAAAGTCGGGGAGTCCAAGTTGGATTTGGTGAAAAAATTGGACAAAATTAAATTGTCGTGTTTTTAGGAGGAAGTCGAAAACAGTGATGGTAAAAATGGAATTTGACCAAAAAGAGGTGTATTTTGACGAAATTGACCTAACTTTAAATAATTTGTTTCCAAAAATACCGGTGCTTCTTTTTCTTCTTGCGACTCAACTTACTGGCAAAGTGAGGTGAAATTTTCATTGTCACACCACGCTAAAATAGGTCGTTGCCGATTTCTTTTCTCACAATAATAAGATTTTATGATCGAGAAATAAAAGTAGAATAAAAATTTGAAATTCAACCGTAGAGAAATTTAAAAATATGGGACTAGAATGATGTCGTTTCCTCACATAGAATAGATGGTGAAGCCACGTCAACATCCCAACAACCTGAAATTAAAAGTAGGGCATTTTTAAAAGAACTGTTCAAATTTTGAGACATGAACTTATTAACTCCGATTCAAATTTTATACACATTTTTTAATTCATATATAAAATAATAAAAATATAAATCTTATTCCATAGAGAGTGATAAATAAGTTAAAGTTTGGATCATAAATAAAGTTGTCGAAAGTTGGGTCCATAATCTATAAGTAACTTTACTTTATCTATTAGTGTACAAATAAAATAAAATAATATAAAATAAAACTATATATACAAGGCCTTACTTTATTTGAAGATACTTGTGATGCCTTCATTAATATTATATGAACACAAACATCCAAGAGCTCAATCCCAAATAACACTCTCGATTACTTCTTGATAATCATAAATTTATATTCTAGTAGGTGAACTTGAAAATTTAATGATTTATACATAATCTATTGTCCATTTCTCCGTGTAAAACAACATGAAATTTCTTCACCGCCCTAAACTTGATCGAGTCAATTAAATGGAATTTAAAAAATTTGTCACCTAGCAAGAGTTTCAAAAATAATAAACATGAAATCGAAATTAAATAAGGAAATAGAGTATTAAACCAACCGCGAAATTAGATGGTTACAAAAGAAAGAACTCAAGAAGCACGTGAAATATGTTTATCATGTAAGATCTATTCTCAACATTACCTTGCTTTCCATTCTAAGATTGTTCTGGAAATGAGTAGCTAGTTATAGCCTTCACTTTGAAATTACCATATGCTTCTTATTTACCCTACAATTATACATTAATTCTTGTGTGGGAATTAAAAATCGATTTAAAATATTGTTTTCTTTTAATCAACGGGTATTATGAGAAAGAAATATACTTCCAATACATACAAAGTATGACATATACTGAAAACAAGTACAATAAGCTTTTATCTATAATACTACTTCCATCTCATGGTAACTGTCCTCTTTCTTTTTCTATCCGTCCCACTATTAGACCACTTTCCGAATTAGGTAAGTTTTAACATCATTTTCGGAGCCTAATTAAACATATAATCCAGGCCCTTTTTTACTCAGGGCTAATGGCCCATATTTGGCCTAGCCGATGGGAATTAGGGTTTCTACCCTCATTCAGTCATTTCCGTCAAATTTGTTCTCCCACTCTCTCACCCTCTCACTCTTCGCACCCTTACTCTCACTCTGCAACTTCTAAACCCCCATTCTCTCTCTGCAACCTCTCCATCCCACCCCGATTTCCCCATTTCTTTCGATCATCCTCATCGATTGTGAAGAAAGTCCGACCGATTCTTCGAATCCATAGATGCGGCCTTACAATGGGCCTCGAGGAGCCAAGCTGATGGCCAACGAAGACCTGTCCCCCGATTCTTCCCCAATCCAAAACCCTATATTGATAGCTTCGTCGCTTAGACAGGGCCCATCTCTGCAGCCTAGCACCCCAAGGCCCGACTCTGGATCTCCTATTCCAGATCTGCCCAGATCTAGGTCTACTGCATCGAATATCTCTAGATTAGATTCTCCTCTAGCGTTGCCAAACCCTTCATGCGATGACCCCCGGCCGTGGGTGAGGATCGGCCAACGACGTCTTCCCCTCTATTGCTACCGGCATCTACCCAACTATTTCTATCCCGACAAGAAGACATTTGAGCCCTATTGCTTGAATCACCACTCTTCGGGGGTTGTTGCCAGCGGTGGTGCCACAACAGTGCCGACAGAAGAAGAGGAACTCGAAGAAGGGGTGGAGCCCGGGGTATTTTTGGTCATCTACTAAGGAGTGGAGACGGAGATGGATGGTGGAGAGAAAGGGTTTGCGAGGATGCGCAAGCTTGCTGATTTTCTGTAAAACTGGTGACATCTTTGCATTTGGCACATTTTTGCTAGTTCTTTGAATCTGACAGGCTTGCAGTTGGCCCTGAAGTACGAGTGCACACGTAGAGGGGGTGAATACGTGTGTAAGAATTCAAGGACTTCTTTTTCGAAAACTTTAAAAGCGATTACCCCATAAAGAAACCCTATTTAAAATCGTTTGGTAAAAGGCAGAGCGACTACTTCTCTAAGACTTTCTTAGTGAAGCGATCACATGTACAGTTGAAAATGCTTTGCGGAATTTGGTGAGCTACTTATTTATACTCGGTACTTAGAAAACCATTTTGATCGCTTAGTGAGTGTTTGTATGAATAAATAAATGAAAGTAAAGTAAAGTATACAAACAAAACACGGGCGATTTATAGTGGTTCGGAGCAAACTCTCCTACGTCCACTCTTCTACCAAACTTGGTAGGAAATTCACTAAACAAACTTGTTAAGCTCACAGCAACTTCGGTCCTGCAGGTGGCCAACTGCGTCTTAGGTCCCGCTGGTGGACAACGGGTTTTAACCTTGCCCGACAAGCTAAACGTCTAGGTTTTAGACTTCCCTATGAAGTGACTCGGCCTACCAGACCAAGTCCTCACTGAATTCGATCTCGGGAGGAGACAGTACAAATCAGGTTAAGTTTGTGGTGAGCAAACTTAGAGAGTTCTAACTACGAGTAAAGCCTTTGACAATAAAAACAAGACAAAGGTAGACTTTACTCCTTCCCAGGTACTACCTCCATCCCATCTAATTAGTCCCATTTGCTATTTTTATCTATCCCATTTATTAGTCTCATTTATAAATTTAGCAAAAAATACTTGGTCACAATCAATTCTCTCTCCTCACAATTAATTACAACCACATATCCCAACTTTTCTTGGTTTGTGTGCCAATCCCAAAAGGGACTAATTAGATGGGATGGAGGTGAAAAAGGTATTTCTTTAACAGTCCATCTGAGAGAAATGGAGAAGCAGCAAGAGTGGAGAGAAGTAAAGTCGAGGAAGAAACCAGACCGCCGGCAACCTCCACAAGTTATCACCTTCTTCATAGGTGACCTCCCGGAAGACACAACTAGCAGAATGCTTTGGAGAGCTTTCCAGAACCGGGGTATTATTCGGGATGCCTACGTCGCAAAGAAGAAAGATATTCGAGGTAGAAACTTCGGCTTCATCCGCATGGAGGAAGACCCCAACACCAGGTTATCCTCCCTCAAGCAAGCTACAATCCATGGCAAACCCATCTCTGTTGCCCCAGACAGATTCGACAGACAAAAGAACCGGATAGACCTTCCCCCCATTTCCAAAAACCATCCCCAACCCAGCATAAACCTCCCCCTCATCCCTCCCATCCGCCACAAAATCCATCACTCCCTCCCAAATCCTTCCCATCCTACAAAGATGCCATCACCAATCATAACCCCATCCCTCCAAAAATGATACCTTTCGATGGCCACCCAGCTGATCTTCCATCCAAATACCTTGGAAGAGCAGTTATCCTTGCTCTAAAGGACCTATCTTCATTCTCACTTCTTCAGAACTCCATGCTCCTAGATGCCACCTCCTCCACTATCCATCATATTGGGGGCATGCATCTCTTCCTGACATTCACATCTAGTGAGGAGGCCTCTCTATTCCTCAAATCTTGTGTCTCTATGCCATTTATCACTTCTTCCGAGTTATGGAATGGCCAAGTCCTGAATCATGGCCGAATTGCTTCTCTTAAATTTTCGGGGGTTCCGCTGCTCTTACGTTCAAACAATCTATATTATGCAATTGCCGCCTCTTTTGGTCGAGTAGTATCCAGCCTGGAAATTCAAGAAACTTTGGAGGAACTAAGTTATCCCATTCTTTGCCTTATCCCCACCCTCACCCCAAAAATTGATGAGGAAATCACCATCAATTGGAACATGCAGCGCTTCCGCATCAAAGTCATAGAGTCCGATACTATCTCATCCCATCTGCCTTGGTTATCCCCTCCCCTCTCCTCTACTGCTCATTCTCCCCCCTCTGAAAATTCCCAGGCCTCTAAAAACTCATCAATCCCACCTTCTAACCCCTCCGTCATGGAGATCCCCCCGCCGGCCAATCTTCCGAACCACCCTCTTCCCGCTCATGCCCCCCTATCCACCTCGAACTCCTCCCCACCATTCAATGCTACCCAGAGCATGCTAGACCCTCACAATACCCAAGTATTCCCAACATTCTCCCTTGGAACTCCTTCACCCGCCATTAATGCTGCCCCCTCATTCAAATTTAAATCAGTGGCTATTACGGACCCCAACACCGGGGGCCGCTCGAGAAAACGTGCGAGATGTTCCCGAAGCCCTATCATTTCCTCACCACCAATATCCTCTAACGGTAACCTCGACCTAAATTCCCCACCCGCCGCAAACAAATCCACGCTACCCCCACGTGCATTAAACCAAAACCCTACTCCCATTCCATGCAAACCCACACACCCCCAATCCTCTCTCCCCGATCAGCCTGCTCAAGATAATTCCGATCCACCTTCTGGCGCACAGCCCTTGCTCCCCGTCCCATCTGCTTTAGACACCACTGATCCTCCTTCGGGCACTCAGTCTGATTCCCCTTCTATCCCCCCAACCTTCCTTCCAAACCCTAACTTGGATACCGAGCTCGAAAAAACGATAACCCTAGGCGAGGAACTAGGGTTCAACCTATCCAATTCTCGAGAGCTTCTTGAGAACATAATAAATGGCGAACGGGGACAAATCATTCCCCCATGAATCTCCTATCTTTGAATATTCGGGGCGCACACGGCACCCACAAAGCCGATTGGGTGCGTGGCCTAATAACTGCCCATGGTGTTCATCTCCTCGCGCTGCAGGAAACAAAGTTTTCCTCGAATTTCCATCGCCACGCAAGTAAATTCTGGGGAAGATCCAGATTCAGTTGTGCCGAAGTTAACTCCACAGGTCGCTCCGGAGGTCTTGCAACCCTGTGGGATCCCTCGTACCTACACATCACTCACACTCTGATCCAAAGACACTACCTACTTATCTCTGGTAACATCATCTCCTAAAATGCTCAGATCAACATCCTAAATATCTACGCACCAAATGACCCGGCTGAGAGAAAACGCCTTTGGGGAGTCATATCTCAAATGAAATCTGTCCTAAGTGGATCTTGGATTATTCTTGGAGACTTTAATGAAGTGCGAAGTCCAGACGAACGCTTGAGATCGGATTTTTCTCCCTCCAATGCCTCTGCCTTCAACGAGTTCATCCATCAAGCGGATCTATTAGAATACAACACAGTCGGGAGGAAATTCACATATATAGCCGATAACGGCTCCAGCATGAGCAAGCTGGACCGTTTCTTGGTCAGCCGAGATTTCCACAATTCGTGGCCAGAAGCATCAGTAGCTATCCTCGCAAACACGGCATCCGATCATTGCCCGATTCTCTTGTCGACTATCCAAATCGACTTTGGCAAAAAACCAACACGTATTTTTAATACGTGGCTCGAACTACCCGGCGCTGTTGAGATGGTAAACAGATGGAGTGAAGAATTCTCTTTCGAGGGTCCGGATGATCTCGGACTGCACGTGAAACTCAAATGGTTGAAGAACAAACTAAAACAATGGGTCCATGATTACAAGTCCAGGCAAGAGTACGAAGTCAGAGAAAAAATGGAAAACTTGGAGAATCTCGACCTCATTGCCGAAAATAGAGCCCTCACAGATGCTGAAGTCGAACAAAGAATCACTTGCAAACTCTTCATCCAGCAGCACACGGCTCAGAAGACCAAGGACCTCAAGCAAAAGTCTCGGTCTAGATGGGCCAAAGCAGGTGACGAGAACACAAGTTATTTCCACAACATCATTAACTCAAATATCAGTTGCAATAGAATCCATGGATTTCGGTTGGGAGATTGCTGGATAACCACCCCCCCTTGATCAAAGACCATGTCCACTCCTTCTTCGAGTCCAAATACTCCGAACCAGTACTCTCTAGACCCTACCTCTCCTGTCCTCATCTCCAAAAGGTCAGCCCAGAAGATGCCACAGATCTTATTCGTCCTTTCTCTATGGATGAAATCAAACGGGCTATATTCGAGTGTGATGGTAATCGAGCACCGGGACCCGACGGCATTAACATGCATTTTATCAAAAATTCTGGAATACTCTCCAAAGGAACATCTTCAGCACTCTCAACTGTTTTCACCATCAAGAATACTTAAACATCGGCGGCTTATCCTCTTTCATCGCTCTTATACCAAAAGGCAAGGACTCCGGATCTCTCAACGACTTCAGACCGATAAGTCTTATCGGCATAATCAACAAAATCATTTCTAGAATCCTCCTCAACAGGCTGAAACCTATCATCTCCGGTCTCATCTCCGACGAGCAGACGGCTTTTCTCGCTGGCCGTAATATCCTCGATGGTCCCCTCACCATAAATGAGCTGATACCTTGGATGAAGAAAAAGAAGAAAGAAGCCTTTCTTTTCAAAGTGGACCTCGAAAAGGCCTTCAACTCGGTAAGTTGGTCCTTCCTCGACTCGGTTCTCATGCAAATGAATTTCCCCCCCAAATGGCGCAACTGGATATCTTATATCGTCCGCTCAGCCCGCGCATCGGTCTTGGTCAATGGCTCTCCTACCCAAGAGTTCTATTGCGGAAGAGGTCTTCGGCAAGGTGATCCTCTCTCACCTTTTCTTTTTGTTTTGGTCATGGAGTCCCTTTCACACATAATGCACAGAGCTTGTAACTTGGGCATGTTTAAAGGCATCATGATCGGTAACCCCTCACCAACTATCTCTCATTTCCTATACGCCGACGATGTGATATTTTTTGGAGAATGGTCTCTAGAGAATGCTCTCACCCTTAAGCGCATTTTGAGATGCTTTCATGCAGCCACTGGTTTGAGAGTAAACCACAGCAAAAGTATGATCTTTGGAATTGGCGTCGATATGCATCAAACTCAACTTATGGCCAATCTAATGGGATGCACGCGCGGTTCTCTCCCTCTCACTCATCTCGGGCTTCCAATTGGTTGTAACATGAACACCATTCGGAGTTGGCAGCCGATTATCGACATCTTCAACTCCAAACTCTCCAATTGGAAGGCAAAATCTATATCCTTCGGAGGGCGTATCACCCTCCTCAAGTCGGTCCTAAACTCCTTGCCGACTTATTATTTCTCACTTTTCAAAGCACCGGCTGGAGTTATCAAAACTCTCGATAGAATAAGGAGGAACTTTCTTTGGGGCGACACTACGGATCAAACAAAGATGAAATGGGTGGCTTGGAGACATTTTACGGCCCCGAAAGAGCTCGGTGGGCTGGGATTTGGCTCCCTCCAAGCTCTAAACCTCTCCATGCTCGGCAAGTGGTGGTGGCGTTTCAAAACGGAAGAATCCCGACTCTGGTGCAAGATCATAAACCTGATCCACAGCAGTCCCCGTTCTCAAAGTTTCATCCCAAGATCATCGATTGCGAGTCCGTGGAAACAAATATCAAAAATTGACAGGGATTTAATGCAATTTGGTATTAACCTTTCTGAATCTTTTCTCCCTTCTATGTCTACCTATGCAGCCCCCCCTACTACTCGTTGGAGATGGAGACTCTCCCCCTCAGGTACTTATACGGTACAAAGCCTCCGGAAGTTGCTGGACTCGCGAATGTGCATAAATCCGAGCCATGCCACAGAATGGAATCCATGGGCTCCAATGAAAGTAAACTTCTTGGCGTGGAGAATTTCACATAATGGTCTTCCAACTTCTACCAACCTAGCCTCTAGAGGAGTCTCAAACGTGAGTACCCTCTGTCCATTTTGCATGCAGACTGATGAAACCGACGTCCATCTACTTGGTTCTTGCCCGTTCACAGATCGCATATGGGAAGAGGTCTCCAACTGGTGTAGAATCCGGCCCATTGCCTTCCTAGAATCCTCCGACCTGCTTGACATTCATAAGCGGCAACCGGGAAGTAAAAAATGGAGGAAAGTGATCCACCTCATCTCCCTCACCTCGTTATGGATCATTTGGAATCTGCGCAACGATATGGTCTTCAACAACCGAAGACTACCCTCGGAGAACCTCATTGGCGAGATAAAATCTCTCAGTTTTTTATGGATAAACAGTCGTTCAAACCTCCCTCATGTTAATTGGGTAGACTGGTGCTCCTTTAACTTGAATAATCTGATGTTGTAACTCTCTCATTATGTTAATCATTTGATTAACATTCTATCAATAAAAGTTTTGTTTGCCTTTCAAAAAAAAAAGTTTAAACCTTCCCGAAATTTTGGATTTATGATTTTTATGGCAAAACGATGTTACTTTATGTTGTCGTTTTTTTTTAATCCAAGAACATGATTGTATTCTATAATAATTAACATGGAGAATTAAATATAAATTATATTTGTGTTGAAAGAATTTATTAAGTAAATTAAAAATAAAATTTATTGTGCCTAATAGTGAAAGCAGACACAAAAGTATAATTAAAAAATAAAAAAATAAATGCATCAGTCGGGTATCAAACCCATATGTGTACTTTGCATTACTTTCTATTTTTGTTGTGTGCAATGATATTTTGGATATTATGAAGTGTTAAAATTTCTATTTATAGGAAGTGAGATAATCATTACATAGTAGTATAGATAATTAATGCTATAAACATTTAATGATATTGTTAGCGAAGAATTTGAATTAATTATTTAGATTATCATCAAATTGACATTTAAAATTATACCTGAGCTAGCTTGCTAGCTCATTTGGTGAAGAGCAAAGCTCTTATTCTGGTGGTCATGGGTTGATACCCACGGTAGACGAATTTGCTGTTAAAAAAAATTAAAATAAATAAATAAATTATACCAAATAAAAACGACAGAATTGAAACTTCGTACGATATTATGAGAATGAACTTTTGACATTTGAAAATTTGCACATATAACTGCATTGATACTAACACACGCCCGTAACCCTCGTTTAACCGATTTCAAATAAAATATCAATCAATATTTTTACTCTTATCAGTGACTCCAGTTCAATTTACTTAATTTTTTAATATATTTTACATTAATATATAAATTTATCTATACTACCATAAAATAATTATTCACACCCTATAAATGGAAAGTTACACATATGCGAAATGTCCAAAATACCTCGCTTTTTTTACCAAAAATAGAAAGTGCTACATATACAGACCCGAGTTCGATTTCCGGCGGGTGTATTTATTCTTTTTCTTTTTAATTCTATTTTTGGGCCTACTCTCACTTTCAAGCCCAATAACTATTCACATTCCAACACAAACACAATTTATATTTAATTCATCTCAATATAATGCGCGGGCAATACGCTAGTAATTATCAAATATTGCCAAATTTGATAAAATATAATAAAAATTGAATAAAAAATAAAGAGAGTTGTGGAAGAGTTGAGATTGTTGTTCGGGGTTGGCCAGTCAACCCCTAAAGTTGAATGGTTGGTGTTGAGTTTAGATTTTTTAATGTTAAAAATTTGCATCTACATGAGTGTAATCTAACTATTTTTGTGAATACTATTATTATTTATTACTATAATGAAAGTTTGGAAGCTTGATAGCAATATTTAAATAATTGACTAACTCTCGAACCTGAGTTGCCACAGCTGTCCATTTGGAGAATTGGCCGTCTTATGTTATTTCATGTATGCTTGTCGTGGCTTATTTGTTTCATTCGTAGTTAAATCATACTCTACCAAGAAATTAATGGTTATAAAGTGATAGAATACGACCCAATATTTAGGCCCAATTATGAGGCTCAATAAATTTGGATCTTAATGAAGAGCTTGGCTCAATGCTATCAGGCCCAAATATAAGGCCCAAGAGATCGCAGCGTGCGGAGATCGCAGCCCGCCATGCGGCCTAGTCCGCGCAAGGCCCAGTCCGTAGCGTCGGCCAGCTCATCCCGGACTCCCAATTGCTCACAAGTTCCTACTTCAAATACAAGCCTATCCTCAAGAGATATTATAGAGAGATAGAGATTCAGATACATCTCATGTAAAAAGATAATAACAAAAGACCTCATGTATATCT
>JAOWBJ010175389.1:0-11556 GCA_028566335.1 Monarda citriodora | reverse complement strand
GTGTATTCCTTTTAGGTCGAAGATAGGGCTTCGACCCCTTCTCATTGGTTGTCTCCTTCTCGTCTCCCCCATCGTTACTACCTCCCATTACCTCCTCCAGCTGGGAGGGGATGGAATTTGTGTCGGAGCTTGATCACAAATGCTTGATTTTTCCCCCAAAGTCCATTGAATTATAAGCTTCTCGCCATTAATTATATAGTATAAAATTTCTCGAGTTTGCTTCAGGGATAAGTGAGATTATTTATGAATACTCTGTTTTTGTTTAAGTTGATTCTAAGTGCCCAAATCTTGAGCATTTTAGATTCGGTATGTCGATTAGATCAGTGTATTAGCTTCACATGTCGAGAAATATGTAAATTTATATTTTCAACTTTATTTACTATTCACTTTTTTTTTATGTAAGTTGATCGATCCCTAAATTTCAGAGAGGTTATAATAGTAAAAATGTGAAAGACGAACACAAAGGTTTAACGTGGTTCGATCTACTGAGGTAGATCTACGTCCACGGGGCAAAAGAGGGTTTATGCTGTATTGCTCAAATGTGTAAAAAGTGAATACAAGATAACCTCCGTTCATGGGCTTAGCCGGGTATGGAATCTGCCAAGATACTCGGTAACAGCTCCTTGATCCGGGCCCATCATGGGTGGCCGTTATGGCTTCCCAAGATAATGGGAGAGACGTGCGGCGAAAATCTCGGGATTAGTTGTAACCGTTCCGCAGGCGCATGTGACACCTCGATAGGACCGATGTGTCTGTAACCTGTTCGCGGATACCAGTGATACCTCGGTGGAACCGAGGTATTTGTGAATTGTCGTTGGTATAAGTGGTACCTCAGCAGGGCTGAGGTAGTGGGATGAAGACCAGGTGTTGATCGAGGTAACTTGCCAAGCTATTGGTGAGCTAAAGAGGTCCAAGACACTCACTGGTCCAGTTGCTCCGGGCCTAGAATATGCTGGGCCTGGTAACTGGGCCGGGGGTATTGGGCCATACTCCATCAGAGCTCCCTCCCAAAAGCGAGGCAAGGAGGAGGTCTCATCTGGTTTTTCCGAAGTGCCTTTGGGCGGATCTGTCCGAGCTGAGGTGAAGTTTCCGTCGTGTCCGAGCTCCAGTGAAAAGTCCGCGCGTGGTTTGTTGGCCCAGCGCGTGAACCCTAATCATCGCGACGCTTGGGTTTCTTGCCTTTTTACGGGGATGTGGAACAACGCCCCTTTTGAACAAAAGTTCCGAATCTGTTCAGATTTCTTACTTTTCATTTTGTCATGCCCCAGTTCCCGAGGGAAGGCACGCATGCCGGGATGTGGCAAGGGGTTAGAATTAAGAAGCGGGAAAGAAAGAGGGACATGTGGCTTGGGATACTTGAACTCAATTTATAAATAATTAAATATGGGATCGGGACTCATAGCACAAACTACGGGGTAGGTAAACTATACTGCTCGTGTTGGCCGGTATACGTCTGAATACCCTTAAGCATAAAACAATAAACACGGGATCGGGACATACAACTCGAACTATGGGGTTGGCTGATCCGAACAACCCAATGCTGGCCGATTTGTCCGAGTACCCATAATATATGTTTAAAACAATAAACACGAGATCGGTACATACAGCTCGAACTATGGGGTTGGCTGAGTTGAACAACCCAATGCTGGCCGATTTGTCTGAGTACCCGTGATATATATATAAATAATTCTTAATATAGGAGAATCATGAATTTATTATTAATATACCGAAAATATACATGAGGGGGTGGACTTTATTTTATAGGCACAACGGAAGCTTTTGTTTTGGGCCAACAATAATAATCCTCCCTAGCTTCGCTTGTTCCGCCAGCTCCCTAGTCTGCAAAACATTTGGAAAGGAATTGCAGGGCTAAGTACTAACGTACCCAGAGGGCTCATGCCAAAAACATTTTATCATAAAAGAATATCCATGACATATAGCGTACATAGAAGGATTTTAAAAATATATTTACTTCCATGGACACAAAACCTTTTCTTTTTGACGTGTGCACACATATGCGTATTACATGTTACTCTTATGCCTCTTATACCGATCCCGGGACGTACCACCGTCGGATCCCCTTTCATGATGAAGCCATGTTTTGGAGACAATGGAATATTTCATCAACAAGCTCTCCCTCGAAGTTAGAATCAATTGACGATCAACCCAACAATTTCTAACTGTGCGCACAGCCTCCCAATTAGTGTGTAGACCAAACAGAAGACCCGATCGGATATATAAGAGCCTTAAACATGTAATCACGCATTAAAACATTTTCATGGATAATCTCATTTAATCAGAGCTTAATAACTCAAATAATACTTTGTAAGAATAGAGCCCACCTTATAACTTGAGACAAATAACGCTAACCGTATCTCCTTTGGTCGTGACCTCGTGATTTTACTATAATTCTAATGACCGTAAAGGGTGGTATTTTAGTTGAATAAAGTTAATCTAAACCATGAGTTCCTACGTTGCTGGCCCTAGATATCACCCCAGTACAGTAGTATTTCCGGTGTTTGGTAGGCATGTTGATAAAGTTGTTGGGCTCGGGAAATTTCTTCATCCCGGGACAGAAACAACTGTTCCACCCCACAATTCAAACCCGGCCCTCCCCCATGTTTAATTTTTACGGTTGATCAGTGATTGTGATTGAACAAGTAATAAACCATATTTGCCCTTTCAACTTTTGCATTCTACCTCCATTCCCAAAATTCGCGACAGAGCTCAGGTGGAAGTAAGGCAAAGAATTTATGCCGGTGGAACATCACGTGCTCAGGTAACGAATCGAGCGTTAATCTTCTTCGAATTTGTGTGTGTTTCTTGGGTTCATTCCAGGGGGCTGATGTTTGCGCGTGTTATGCGTTTCTCAAAATTGCCAGATCTGCGTTTTTTTATTTGTAATTCTTCATCCGATTATTGGCGTTCTATGTGTGATGTTGAAGGTACTGATTGGAAGCACGAAACTCTTGGAAGCCCGAAAGCTTGTCTGCGTCAGGCAGATTGGGGTAACTCTCGAAACCCTAGATCTGTTTTTGCTACTGCATAGATTTGTTCTTACTTTCGGTTTATCGGTTTTAATCTTCACATGAAATCTGCAGATTGAAGAGAGTCAGAGCATAGTAACCAAAAAAACTTCGGAGATAATTCGTATAAGTTCTCTGTATTTATTTATAATCTCCTCGTTTGGGTGCACAAAGGGGATAATTAATCGCCCATAATCTCGTTCCTATTTTAATCGCTTTGATTATGTGTGAGGTTGAATCTACGTATTGGGTTTGATTTATGTGTGATGTCCAACTGTTTTGTGCTTGACTCTTGTTTGCTTTCGGTTATTTTGTTGGATAATTTTCTTTCCCAACACTACCAATTACTTTCTATTATGAAATTATGGTATGTACTTTGTTGTTTGTAGCTGCATTCAACTTTGTGCTTCTAACATTCACAAACTCCTTTCTAGAGATGCCTGTATCTGAAAATGGTCTTTAGTTCATGCACTTCTTCATGGATTGTGAAGAAGATGATTTCATGCTTCAAACAATTGTAATTGTTATCCTAATATGCTCCCTCTGTAAGAAAAGAAAATGCTCTCTTAGGGACACCGCATATTCAATGACCGAAAGAATTCTCTATCAAATTAAACACTTGAATAGGCTAGTAGTAGTAACTAGTGCTGAATGCATTGCTAATTTACGAATGGACCGTAATACTTTCGGTAGACTAGTACTACTTCTGAGGGACCTGTGAGGGCTAGTTGATGGGAAGTATGTGACTGTTGAGGAACAAGTAGCCATGTTCCTCGTTGTACTTGAACATCATAAGAAGAATATAGTAGTTGGGTTCGATTATTGGCATTCTGGGCAAATAGGTGTTTTGTGTTGGACCACGAGCGTGAACGCGTCGTACCTTTCCTTCAAACATTAAAACCGGTTGGACACCTCCGGAAAGTCGAGTGTCAACTGACAGCTTCCGTTCAACATGAGCATAGCACTAACTAGAGCATTATCAATGTTTTGCGAAGTTGGTGGGTTATGGTGAGCCAATCGGTTGAAAATGATGGTGAGAAATTGGGTATCAAGTTTCTTGTTCCAAGGCTTCTTATAGAAATAAAAGCGTTGAGGAAAGACAGAAGGGGCCATTGTAGAAATCCAAACAATTATTTTGGGTGTCTACTTCTTTACTGCACCATGGCCTTTATGTAGGGAGGTTGAAGTTTTAGACTGTGCATTGGATTTGAAAATTCGAAATTATTGATTGCTTGAATTCTGCATAAAGGCTGTGAAACTCTCGCCTTTTGCAGTGGAGGTGACAAAAGGAGAGCTTATATCAATCCATTTCGTCGTTTTGCTCATTTTGTTTGACATGAAGAATCTGGCATAGTGACATAAGTCGATTTGTTATTTACGATCAGAACAATAATAGTAATCCATTTTGCATGTTGATTTTTTCGGTAATAGTGAAGAATAAAAAGGGACGTTCTGTGATAATATTGCGATTACATGTTTGCTAGCGCATTGCAAAATAACAATGGGAAGTAATCAGGCATTTCCAAATACATTTTTAATCATAGGGACATACCATAATATTAACATTCATAATCGACGATTACAAAAATATGCACAAATTTTGCCATTGCATCGCAGTTCATCATGTATCATCATAACAAAATATAGGACAACAAACCCAAAAACAAAAAAGAGGTGATGCATCGGTTTCTAACTTGGTTCCATAGACATTCAACATCAAAAGAACTTACCATTCCACCATTCTTGATCCGGACCAGGGAGCGAGCTTCATCAAGCGGTGTATGTAATGTGGACGGGCATCCTCCGACAGGCCCAAGAATAATTCCAAGCGTTCGGGCATCCGAAGGAGCTTCTCACCTACGTCGAACATCACTTCAACAGACAAACCATCGATTGACTCCAACAGTTTCCACAAAAGCGGCATTGAACACAACAAATTTGGCTGCATTTGTCTTCTGAATGTCTCCGACCAAGTCCACAAGAGAGTTGATGCTCTCTTCGAACTGTCGTTCTTGTTGTTTTTCGAAGGCTTCGAACATTCAAAGGTGGACTGGCCCACGCTATCTTCTGCAACACTCCCGTTCCCATGTTTGTCACCTTGGAGGCCACTTCCTTCAGCATCTGAGTCCAATTTGTGCAGATGTGGTGCACCAACGTCTTCCTCTTCCAGTACTTCGTTCACCATTTGTATGAAATCTGCAGCCCCTTCCCCAGTTGCTCGATCTTTCCCGAACACAATTTTCCAATCTTCAAAGTAAGGCCACTGCTTGTTGCACCAACTTTTCGGAACTGATGGATCACTCTGGAAATTAAGAAACATAATGTAATATTGTAACACAAAAAGTCAGTAAAGTCCCAATGCATTGCGAAATTGTAGAATATGGAACAATAAAGAGAAAATAACCATAATACCTTGCATATTTCATCCCAAACAGCGTTCTCACAGTCAATCTTGTTGTCGTCGTGCACATTGAATCCCACGCCATTTCGAGCAAGGATATATCTCAAAGTCGTGTAAGTTCGCTTCCAAGCAGTAAGTTTTGACTCTATATGGAGTTTTCCCTTCAGGTCTGCGTTTGGGAACGCCTCCTTCATAGCAGATTCCAAATGAACTATGTATCCACCTCGGAAACCATTGTCGAATTTCCATCCTTTGGCGACCAAGACCTTCAAAGTCGACAGTACAACATGTTCCTCGGTCGTCGTCCAAATCCTTTTCTTCACATCGACTTGATTCGGTACAGGTTGGTTAGAGGGAACCGCGGCTTGATTCAAACCATTTTGATTCCCAACATTTTGATTGAAAGGAAATTGATTCGCACCATTTGGATTCAGGGCCCCGAACTCGTTCATCCCTACCTCAATCAATCACAAATAAACAGTCACTGCTAATTTCATAATTTAAATCAAAGGAAATAAGGCTTCCATCTCACCAAAAAATGACACCGGCTTACGCCGATCTGGAATGAATCATAGTGACATACAGTAATTTTGTTGGAAACCATAAATTAAGGTCGTAAAACCTAAGCCCAAAAGTGCTAAACCAATTTCCCATCACACTTGTAGAAAAAGCAGTGGCAGATTTATCACTCTACAATTTTATTAATCTATTTATAACCAAACTATCAGTAACCAGACACAGAATGCGTGTCTACACAAAGAAAAAATTAATCATATGCAAGGAATACAGTAACCCTGATGGCATCGCAGATGTATGAATGAAGAATGCAATTGCCCGATGTAAAAACATCAAACCCTAGCATACTTCATGTCACATTTTATGATTTCAAAATAGCAGTGATAACTAAACAAGAAACCCATGGAAACCGCGACGATTCTAACATAAGAAATGAAATCAAAAACTTGGATTGAGCAAAGTAACACAGACATTGGAATGGCTATGAATGTAACACGAGAAATGAAAAAAAAATTGGATTGAGCCGATTGAACAGACCTTGCTCTCCAACCTTAGCCATTGTGCCATATGCTCTGGATTTCTTCAAAGAAAGTGTGAAGCCTTCTAGGGCTAAAACTAATATATATATATAGGGGTGGTTATGGTGCAACCCCATATTAAAATGCAACCTACAACCTAATCTCAACCATTAGATTAAACATATCTAATGGTTACTAATTAAAATGTGGACCATGATTCGCTGTTAAGGCATTAAGCCAATTCAGCGTACTGTTCAGTTTTTTCCCATTTATCTGTTGATTTTTATTTTGTACTTATTAAATTGATTTTTATTTTGCGTTTCGATTTTTTTATTTTGTAGTTTTTCGGGCTTCGCCTTCGGCTCCGATTTTACGGCTCCGCTTCGCTCCGATTACTAATATAAAGATAATCGTACTAGCAACAATTTAGATTTTTCGGCTCGCTCCGAGGCCTTCGGCTCCCCTCGCTCGACTCATGACCAAAAATAAAAAAAGGCAAACAAAAATTTGGAAAATAATTATAAAAAAATGAAAAAAAGAAAAAGAATGCTACTACTAATAATCTAGTTTACCGAGAAAAAAAAAAGAATGCTAAAGAGAATCACTGATGCCGCGCTATGCGCATAAAATCTCCCATATTTAATCTTAACCATTAGATGTGCATAAAATCAATGGCTCATGGTGGGTTCTAGGTTTCACAATAAGTATGAGTTTCATATGATCCACTACCTATATATATTTTGGAGAGATCACCTTCAAATGATATATTCCGTGAGAAATGAGAAGTGACCTGAATCATTAATCTTAGTCTGATCTATGAACTAGATTAACTGGTACATTATAATTGTACTGAAAATATGTATTATGATGACTGATGTATATATTATGATAGTATTGAAAATGATTTATTTGCACAATGTATTATAATTATACATATCGTGCATCATAATTGTGCATATAATGTATTATTATTATTATTATTATTATTATTATTATTATTATTATTATTATTATTATTATTATTATTATTTAAAAAAAACCTCATATGTGCATAATCTCACCCCTATATATATCCCATATTTTATATACTTTATAATTAATACTAGGAAAAATGCATCCAGAGGTACTATAATTTGTTAAGAGTATTTTTTAGTACTATATTCATTGTACTATTATTTTTTGTTTCATAAGGTCTGTATTTTGATTTCATTGAAGCCTTATTTAACAGACATAATAAATCCGTTTATTTCTAATTATCTAAATCCTTTCAATATTTAGAACTCCAATTAGGGATTTAGTAGAACTGCAATTAGGGATTTAATTGACTGTGTGCCGCATCGGTATATCTACTGCTGCTCTTTGCTAACTGCTAACATTTTCATCAACGGTGGTTGTTCCCCCAACTCGCGACCACAGTATGGAACAATAGGGTACGCTTGTACCTTAAAAAAATATTTTTACTAGTATTATACAGTTTCATCTCATTAAATTAGTTTTTCTTGTAGAATGCACGTAAATCAAGGAGGTGAGATGTATAGTTGTAATTAATTCTGAGGAGAGAGTTAATTATAGCCACATATTCTTTGTCATTTTAAGAAATGAGACTAATAAGTGAGATAGACTAAAAAGGAAAGTAAAACTAATATATATATATATATATATATATATATATATATATTGATGGAGTATGGTCCAACAGCCTCCGGCCCAGTTACCGGGCCTAGTTTATCCTAGGCCCAGGGCAACTGGCCCAGTGAATGTGTCGGACCTCTTAAGCTCTCTAATAGTTCGGCAAGTTACCTCGGTCAACACCTGACCTTCCTCATGCTATCTACGAGCATAGTACAAATACCTCGGTCCCACCGAGGTACCACTCACCTCCGCGGACGGACACTAATACCTCGGTCCCACCGAGGTATTACCGGCATCCTCCAGCGGGTGGCAAACACCCTAGCTCTGCCGAGGTATCACCAGCACCTACGAGACGGTTACAGCTAATCCCTAGATTTCCACCGCACATCTCTCCCATTATCTTGGAAGTCCATAACGGCCATCTCATGATGGCCGCGGATCAAGGAGCTGTTACCGAATATCTTGGCAGATACCATACACGTCCATAGAAGGTTCGTGGGCCACAAGATATGGGCTTAGCTAAGCCCATGAAAGGGATACATTCACATAAATAGATAGTTCATGTCGAAAGAACACACGCTATCGTGTACTCGCATATTACACTCTTATCGAGCAATAAAGTATTAACCTACATTACTCCTGTGGACGTAGATCTACTCCAGTAGATCGAACTACGTTAAACCCATATGTTCATTTTTTATACTATTATAACCTCTCTAAAATTCAGATATCGATTAGTAGTATTCAAAATTCACCAATTATAATCATAAAACCACTAACCCACAATTCAGTGTTGAAATGAAAGAAAAAAAATTCCACAATGGCATTTCTGTAATTTATGGCAGCCTGAATGTGCTCAAATAAAAAAATTACGTTTAAATTATGAGAGGCGTGAAGAGTTTAAAAGGATGTAACTGCAGCAAAATTGCAAATGCTAAAAGCATCCCTCTAAAGTCTAAACTGCACAAAGTTTACAAATTTTAAATACCTACGAAGATAAGTCGAATTCGAATATAATATATGAAATTAGAAAAAGCATCATCAGCTAAAGTTAAGCATGTAGAAAATCACAACGGGGCCCTTTTCTACACCGCCCATTCGCGTTGAATGGACACAGCTTCTCCCCCTTATTAAGTAGTCTCTGACCGCCGCCGCCTCCTCCTCCTCCGCCGGAAACAGATCCGGTGCTGTGGTGTAGTGCACAACACCAAGTGCTGTGGTGTTTTGAACCACAAAACAAACAATAAACAAGTAAAATAAAATTGATTTTGTGGTGTTGAAATGCACAGCTTGGTGATGTGCACAGCACCAAACCCTTGCCCCTCTATTGTTCCAAGGGCGACCCCCACCAAACCCAGAATCCCGACCTCCACCGCCACGCGGGCCCGAAAACTGGCCCCCACCACCACCATGGCTCTGCTCACTGTCCCACGGAGCCCACCCTTGGTTCACATTGGCCTGCCCAGGCCCCTGAGGGGGCGGCCCCACGTTTCCGCCTGGCGGGCCCCACCCGTTACCCGGGGCAGGCCCCGGGACTGGTGGAGGGCCAACCCAACCTTGAGTAGGGGCCCACACGGGATTCGTATTGCCGGGAACCATCCCTTGCATGTAGTTGCCTCCGGGTGGAGGAACCCAACTCGGAGCATTTGCGGGGGGTGGCGGCCCCCCTTGCATGGTGGGAACCCAGTTCACATTCGTATTCGTCGGGTTCACCCACCCCATATTTGGAGGAGTACCCTGCATCGGGCCCCACCCAGCATTCGGGTTTTGAGGTCTGACCGCCATAGCTGCAGTATTGCTCTCCACGGCAGGTCCCCCGCCCCACGGAACATTTGGTGTTGTAGGGGAATGCATGTTCTGTTGGGTACCCTGAGCAGGTGGTCTCCACACATCAGGTTGAACCGTGCTCGGGTTCAGGAAGCTTCCAGAAGAACTCTGAGCATTTGATGGGGCCCAACCATAACCCTGTCCAGACTGAGGAGTTCCACTACCCCATACCTGAGTATCAGTGGGAAGATTCTGAGTATTAACAGCCTGAACCGGTGCTGGAGGATGGACCTGCATCTGAGCTAGATTTGGTTCATTCATGGAGGCCGTCTGATTATGAAGCGGAGCTGCCACCGAATTCACCAAGATTCCATGTTGAGACATTGGTGTAGGGCTAAAATTGGTATTTTGCACGACCGGATTCAAGACCGATGAGGGATTGGTTGGATTCAAGACGGATGTGGGATTAGAAGAACGAGTTGGCTGATTAGGAGAAAATTTAGTAGGAGACGGAAGAGCTCCATTCACAGAAGGTGATTGAACTTTAACTGTGAGATGACTTGCTTCTCCACCTCCAGACCAACCTGTGTTGCTTTGCTTCGGAGTGGGAGATGGAAGATTCCCCGTCTCATTCCCAGACCACTTATTACTAGAGACAGAAGCCGAGCTTTGACTTATTTTCGATCTCTCAATTTCTTGGTGTGAACCTTGTGATTTCAATGTCACACTCGGGAACTTCCCGGCCAGCGCATCAACCAGAAGTACCGAGTTTTCTTGCTTCTCAGTTGCTCTCCATATTTTTAAATTAGCAGGGAAATAACCAGTGTTGTTCCATTTGCGCAGTTGTACCATAGAAAAGGGACCTTGTACTTTTCCAGAAGGATCTTGATATTGCCATATCTTCTCCGATTCATTAATCTTGACAGTAGGTTCTGCAACCTTAGCCGAGTACGAGCCTTGAGAGGGGAGAGACGCAACACCAGAAGCATATTCAGGCTTAGTAGCAAAATTCATCTTGTCGAAATTGTTCGACTCTTGAGTCGGTTTCTCTCTTTCTAAATTCCAAGAATTTTCGTTCACTATCTCACCAATATGACCAGTACCGGAAGAAAAATTATTGCCAGACGGGTTCCTGCTCGGTGTAGATTTTCCTGGATTACTCCAAGAATCTTTTACATAGTTATCCCTTCCGGGGGAGATAGGGCCCCTCCCTCTCTTACTAAAACCTGAACCTCTAGATCTCATGAAAGCATCTGCATAAAATGATACAAAGGTTTAGACGATGGTGACGATATCGAGTAGCACGAGTGTAAAAGGATACGAAACAGACCTCGTCTAGCGTCTTCATTGTCACTGTTGTCATTATCTTCCGATTCATAAGTAGGATTCATCTTTGGATCAGAATGGATTTCGGGTATTTCCTCTAGTCTGCGCCGACGCTCTTCAGGGGTCTTCAAAAGCTGTAACTTCTCGATACATTCTCTGAGCGTGAAGATAAGTCAAGGGCAAACTACTCACTTTAAAAGAAAATCATGCACCATAAAATATATTCTAAGATTACTCGTCATAAACAAACTACAATCATAAAGCACTAAAGTGCACAATAACCATGGGACTATGCGCCACTTTCTAGATGAAATATTGTGGCAGGAAATCTTGTGTGGGACAAATAGTGCCTCTGAGGTTGATAAAGTTC
>JAOWBJ010175282.1:0-11562 GCA_028566335.1 Monarda citriodora | reverse complement strand
CCTTGAGAGACGACTTGGGTTACCTTATCCTTGCTACGTAGATCTCTTTCTATTGGGAGCACGTTTAGGTGAAACAAATTTTTGGCGCCGTTGCCGGGGATCGAACCCGGGTCACCCGCGTGACAGGCGGGAATACTTACCACTATACTCGATCTCCCACGCATCATTCCAAAATAACACTTATAGAAATGAAATACTCATCACTAAGAAAAACAAAGTTATAATTAGAATAAAAAGTTTCACAGTAGCGGAAAAGTGGTACAACTGTTTAACCTTTACATAATCATTAAATAAAAGGGAAGCGAGTTCGGACTCAACAAAATAACACTTGATGCAAGTATGAGGACTTGCACCACCAAGTTCTTCTTCAAAGTCCCGCTCGTCAACAAAAGTCCGCTCGTCACCAGTCCTATTTTCGACCAAAAACCTGCTCAACCTGCACACAAGGAAAACGTGCACATGGCTGAGTACTTTAGAGCACTGAGTGGACACTTTGCCCAAAATCACTTCTTTACCAGCCATATATGTATAATAACACAGAGTGATTATAGAAAGTGCCTAAGCTCATAAAAACATTTCTTACTTTAGTACTTCGCCTTATCTGCCCTTAACTAATACGATCTAGGGTTGTTGGCCGTCCTCAACCTAGAACCTCGATCGCTTACCTTAGCAAATCGAACCTAAAGTGCACTACCTGAGCAACGATGCTCAGGCCGATCGTATGTCAAACCCTTGGCACACAGCCGAAAGATAGGCATAATACATTAATCATAAAATTTCATGCATGGTAAGCTTTTAAAGATGACATAATGTAATAGCTTTATAAATAGTCCGCTCGGCGACTGTTCGCTCGAGGGTTTTAACCCGCTTGGGGTCTTCAGTTAGAAAGCCCACCTCAAAAGTCACTTACAATCATGTTCGCTTGTAGTCGCTAGCTAGCTCACTTCTCCTCTTTCAAATACCCTTCAGAAATGTGACGAGCAAACACACACATAAAGTAACGGTCTTAGTCAAGAGAGCAAACTCGCTCGGCTAACTTATCGCTTGGAATCAGAGGCGAGTTGGAGCGATTTTGGCTATTACTTTTTCGTTCAAGAAAAGCTCTAGCAGAGTATAACTTATTTGTATATTTGTTTCGAGAAAAACTCTAACAGAATAGGGTTTATTTATATTCTTCTTTCTAGAAAAGATCTATCAAAATAAGACTTCGTAGCATTATCAAAATAAAGTTCAGATCTGAAACTGGAGCGGTTGAAACTTTTCCTTTGAGAGAGGGATAGAACGTTTAGAAGGTAGTTAAAATAGTGGAGGGTTCTAGATTTCTCTTAGCTGCTTTCTGTGCTAGTTTCTGGACTAGGAAAACATATTTATAATAAGGAAATCATAAAACTTTAGTTCAGTTCTTTACTCAAACGTTTGGCTACGGTAACTTTGGGAAAACTCTCAGTTTTGAAAGGTGAGTTTTGACAACATAACAAGACTTTAGGATTTCTTAAAATACCAAGGTTTTTCTCCCAAGCATAGACAAAACACCAATATTTTTGTAACGACCCAGACCCGCTATGGAGAACCGAGTTCGGAGTTCGCTACAATTAAGTTGATAAGTGCGGATGTGTGATGTGGACGAAGACAAAATGGACTAAGAACTTATCTTTGTAGTGGACTCATTTCAACTTCGTACCCAAAATTGAATGTGTGTGTGTGTGTGTGCACCTGTTTGACTTTGGTACCTTGGCACCGAACCGGGACTTAGATTTAAACCGAACTTAATATCCGAATATAAAGGATCATAAAAAGGGCAAAACATGGAATATGTACAATAAGGTGAAGTCAAAATGAAACGAATATATAAGTGCAGCGGGGTGGCATCCCTTACAGACATTTTACATGATTGTTTTACAAAAGACTAGACTAGATAGGAGGAAACCGGATACACGTGTGGAGACGTGTACCACCAAGAGTTTCGTCTACGAACTTCAGCAAGCCACTTCGTCACTTCGACTCCGCCGAACTGCTCAAACTGCACACAGGGAAAACGTATGCAGGGCTGAGTGATTTGAAGCACTCAGTGGACACATGCCTGAAAACAGTTTAACCATAGCCATAGTGCAAGGATCACAGGGGTTAAGGGAAAACCTATGTTCGTAAAATATATTTAATGAAAACCAAGGAGAAAACTTTACCTTGCGATACCCGCCCTGTTAATAACCTGATCTAGGGAAGTTTGCCAAATTCCCTAGAACCTAGATGACTTACCTTGCGGTAAAGTGAACTTGAAGTGCACTAACTCGGGCAACACATGCCCGAGCCCGATCGTATCTCAAATGTTGGCACAAGGCCGACATGTGGCAATAAACATTGAACATTTAAATAATATGGCATGGTAACTTTAAATTAACAGTTTATGGTAATAATGGCTCGCCTCGGCGACTGGTCGCCGAGGGTTTTAGGTTCGAAAGCCCATATTTTTTTTGCTTTCCTTGACTTCGGTTGTGTGCCGAGCTATCATAGCACCTCCTTCGTACCACCTTAATAAGAAAACCATTCATAAGCTAACCATCATAAATGTCGGACTCTCACTTGAGTTCGGTACTAGGCTAATGTGCTGAAATGCGCGTGAGCTGACCCTTAGGTCTATTTTAGGTTCTAGAAAAGCTCTAGCTATAACCTTATTAATGTAACCGGAGTATCTTGAGAATACTCTGATCAAGTGTTATTAGCACACTGTTTGGGCCGAACAGAGTGGCTTGCTCGCCGAGGCGAACTTAACCCCTAAGTAGACTTCGCAGTTCGCTTCGACGGGCTATTGAATTCGCAGCTTAAGCTGCGATCTACTTCACTGGTCGTTCTTTTAGCTGAATCTTCTAAATGTCAAAACCTTAACATTCTTGTAGGAACACTTGCTAAATCTAACCATTGTCCCACTAAGGGTAGCGAGTGTGGTTAATTCTATCTTCATGTTTTCGTGCGCTCTACTACATTGAAGAGGGTGTAGGGTACCTATTTTTCTAGATTATCAACAGTTTGTTCTTTTAAGGCAGTTTAACGTGACCTTGGAAACTTTAAGAAGACTAGAACTTATTACTTAGGACACTAAGGAAACCAAAAATTCAAGGATGAAGACCCAAATTAATCGGGATTTAAGGTATATTCTGGACTTATGCATGAATGGGAAATGCTACGTATATGAGGGGATAATTACCTTGAACTTGGTGGAAGAACCGGATATGACTGTAAGCTTTGATCCCTTGATCTTGTTTGCTCTCACCCTCTCGTGTTTTCTCTCGGATGTAGCTGAAGATTAAGGTGGCAAAATTTTGAAGTGTTGAAATGGTGAGGGTATTTATAGGAGAGTATATTGTCGCTTGGTTCCTTGGGCCAACTTAATGATTGGTGCTGCTGAAATTTTATTAGTGGAGACAGTTTCTGAAAAAGACTCGCTCAGGGTTGGTTAATTTGGGCGGTGGCTTCGGCAGCCGAGGAAGCACGCATTGGCCGTTGCTGGGTGGTTCTCTATTGGCTGACTCTTGACCTCCCTATATTATTTTAACTTGGGTGTCAAGCATGAATGCCTATTGGGCACCCTTGTTTCGGTTTACTGACTTACGAAAGAACCAATTTTCTATGGGTTACTGACACTGCTCGGTGTTGCTACAGGGTAGACTCCGGTATCGCCGTACACTAGACGCTACCGGACACTTGGTACTGCTGAGCACTAGGTGCTACCGAGCACTAGGCTAGACTCCGATAAGACCGAGCACTACTCTATACTCCGGTACTGCCGGACACTGGGTAGCTCGCTTAGCTCCACTCCGCGCAGTGCAAGCTTAGCCTGTTCTCTGGAAACTGCTCGGCTAGGCAGTGGCGAACTTCGGACTATTACGGAGTGAGGTGCCGAGCACTACATACTTAGCCAAACTAATGCTATCTTAATCATAACTTTCAAGTGATAAACTTAGTCACTCCACAATGTATCTCAATGTAACCATTTAATTTACAGCATACAATTTCTGAACCATGCATCCATCCATTCACAACTCAATCAATCATTACCCATAGATAACACGTAATAGCACATAATTTGAACATGACCGAACTCGTACTACTTTCTTATTCTAAATTCCGGAAATCCCTTGCTAAAAGGTTACAAGAAGGTTTTAAAACTTGGGTTGTTACATCCTACAAACCTTAACAAAAATTTCGTCCTCGAAATTGCTTACCTACTTGAACAATTCTTGGTACCTCTCTCTCATCCTCTCCTCAAGTTCCCTTGTGGCCTCTTCTCGTTCTTGATGCTTCCACAACACTTTTACCGAAGTAACGGTCTTATTTCTCAATTGTTGAACCTTGCGATATAGGATCGCTTCGGGTCTACTCTCGTAGCTTAGGTCGGGTGCGAGCTTAACCTCCTCTTGACGGACTATATGCTTCGGGTCGTACACATATTTACGTAGTTGTGACACATTGAAGACATTGTGTACATTACTCAACTTGGGCGGTAAGGCTATCCTGTAGGCAACAGGGCCTATCCTTTCTAGAATCTCATAAGGGCCGATGAAGCGCGGCCTCAGTTGCCCTTTTACTCCGAACCTTAGGATCCCTTTTAACGGATACACCTTTATGAACACCCTATCCCCTTTGGCGAATTGTGCCTCGGCACGTCCGCTGTCCGCGTAAACCTTCTGCATATCATGAGCCTCCTTCATTTGTACCTTAATCTGACGTATCACATCAATCATCTCGTTGATCGCCTCAGGGCCTAAGAGCTTCCTTTCTCCCACTCCGTCCCAGTAAAGTGGAGATCAGCACTTATTTCTGTAAATTGCCTCATACGGAGCCATCCTTATGGTAGCTTGGTAACTGTTTTTGTAGGCAAACTCCATCAAGGGTAGGGCAGGCTCCCACTGGCCACTTCGGTCGATCACTATCGACCTTAGCATAACTTCAAGGGTCTGTATGGTCCTTTCTGACAGCCCATCCGTCTGTGGATGGTATGCCGAAGAAAAATTCAGCTTGGTTCACATCTCTTTCTGTAAACTCCACCAAAACCTCGAGGTAAACTTAGCATCTCTATCTGAAGTAATTGACTTCGGCACCTCGTGTAACCATACGATCTCTCTAACATAAAGCTGGGCGAGGTTTTCCGATGTTTAAATCATAGAAACTGGGAGAAAGTGTGCACTCTTAGTCAAACGGTCTACCACTACCCATATCGCGGTACTACCCCTTCTAGACTTCGGCAACCCAGATACGAAGTCCATGGCCATATGGTCCCATTTCCACTCGGGAATCTCCAGTGGTTGCAACTTTCCATAAGGTCGCTGATGAATAGCCTTTTCTTGCCGATAGTTTACGCACTTCCTTACATATAAGGCTACATCCTTTTCATCCCTTCCCACCAGAACTTGCTCCTCAGATCTTGATACATTTAGTGTTTCCCGGGTGGGTTGTGTATGGAGTATCGTTAGCCTCACTCAGGATCTCATTCCTCAGCTCCGCATCTCGAGGTACGCACAACCTTCCATCTATAGTGATAGCATTATCGGCTTCTTCCCAGAACTGTCCGGGCTCTCCCATCCTT
The DNA here is from genome assembly GCA_028566335.1 of Monarda citriodora. Taxonomy (NCBI): domain Eukaryota; kingdom Viridiplantae; phylum Streptophyta; class Magnoliopsida; order Lamiales; family Lamiaceae; genus Monarda; species Monarda citriodora. The sequence goes on along the minus strand of JAOWBJ010175282.1, from coordinate 5,981 downwards.
ATCTTAAGGTAGACTCCTTCCAGGACATCGTCCTTTCTTTGCACCTCAATGACCCTTTGTCTTAGTTCGGGCTCTACGGCCATTAACGAAATTACTTCGGCCACTGTCTCCGGTGGAGGGAGGATCTCCAGTCTCATTTTACCGAACTCCCTTACTAGTGCCTCATCCTTCGTGATGAAGCTGGCGAGTTTTGACGAACTCCTTAGACCTAGGGTGTCTGCCACTATGTTGTCCTTGCCCGGGTGGTAATTGATACCGTAATCGTAGTCCTTTACTAACTCGAGCAAACTCCTTTGTCGCATGTTGAGATCCTTCTGCTCGAAGAAGTATTCGAGGCTTTTATGATCGGTGTATACCTCATACCGAACTCCATACAGGTACTGTCTCCAAATCTTTAGTGCATGCACAACTGCAGCCAACTCAAGGTCATGGGTGGGGTGGTTCTGTTCATGCGGTCTTAACGGTCGGGATGCATATGCTATAATTCTTCCATCTTGCATCAAGACACACTTGAGCCCATTCGTCGAGGCGTTGGTGTAAATCACGTACTCCTTGCCTTGCTCAGGAATAGCGAGGACAGGAGCGGTTGTTAACTTCGTCTTCAGCTCGCCGAAGCACACTTCGCACTCCGGCGACCATTCGAACCTTGCGCCTTTGTACAACAGTTGGGTGAGGGGTTTGGCAATCCGGGAAAAACCTTCAATAAACCTTCTCTAGTAGACGGCTAGTCCTGGGAAACTTCGGATCTCGTTGGGCGTGGTCGGAGTCTTCCAGTTCTGTACTACCTCCACTTTAGCCGGATCAACCTGTATCCCTGTGGAGGATACCATGTGACCGAGGAAGGTATCTTCAGTTAACCAAAACTCGCACTTGGTGAATTTGGCGAACAACCTCTCGGTCCTTAGCATTCCAAGCATAACCCTCAAGTGGTCTTCGTGCTCCTCCCGGCTCTTGGAGTATACCAACACATCGTCAATGAAGACTAGAACAAACTTGTCCAGATAAGGGTGAAACACCCTATTCATTAAATACATAAAGACTGCTGGTGCGTTAGTTAGTCCGAATGGAACGACGACGAACTCATAATGGCCGTAGCGTGTCCGAAATGCGGTCTTAGGAACATCCTCGGCTCGTACACTCAACTGGTGGTATCCGGATTGCATATCGATCTTCGAGAACACGTTGGCTCCCTTAAGTTGGTCAAACAGGTCGTCAATTCGAGGTAGTGGGTATTTGTTCTTTAACGTCAACTTGTTGAGCTCGCGGTAGTCCACACACATCCTCATGGAACCATCTTTCTTCTTTACAAATAGCACCGGAGCTCCCCATGGTGAAACACTAGGCTTGATGAAACCTGAGCTTAGCAGCTCCTGTAGATGCACCTTGAGTTCCTCCAACTCCCTTCGATCACGAACTTTATCTCTCTGTTCGGAGGTAGACCAGGCAGTGTCTCAGGGAATACGTCAGGAAACTCTCGCACCACTGCCACATCCTCTATTCTAGGCCGAATCTCTTCATCACTCGTCTTAAGGTATACGAGGTAAGCCGAGCTACCTTTCCTTAGTAAATTCGAAGCCTGAATTGCCAAAATTATCGCCTTGCGGCCTCCCATCGTGATTCCATGGAACTCCGTCATTTCTTGGCCGGGAAAACGGAACGAGACATGCCTGTCCATACACTGGATCGTCGCGAAGTTCTCGGCTAACCATTCCATTCCAAGGATAACATCTACGTCCGCTAAGGGCATAACACTGAGTATCCGAGCTACGAGCTTAAGTGAGCCTAGAGTTTTCTCAAGGTTAGAGCACTTGCGACCTAGTTCAAGCTTCCTCCTACTGGTGATACAACACTGAGTGGAGCTCCTAAGTGTTCCATAGGCAGGTCTAAGTTTGCTACACATGCTTCGGCAGCAAATGGGTGCGAGGCTCCAGTATCAAACAAGATTAAAATAGGGACACCACTTAGAGAACCCATACCTGCCAAATTGACCGGGTCCTTAGCAGGTGGCTGCCTCGACGAGCATCCTTCGTGTCATGCTGCTGGCGTTGGTACTGATAGAATTGTTGGGCTTGAGGCGGAAGGGGTGCAAGGGGTCCGGACCGACCCTGGATCGCGCGAAGCTGTTGAGGAGGTGGGGGTTGAGCTGCTCTTGGGTTCGGAACCGTCCGGGGCTGACGAGCCGGACAGTGACTGGCGAAGTGCCCTGCTTCCCGCCGAAGTAGCACATGTTACTGCCCGCAAGGCACCCGCCTTCATGGGGTAGCCTGAACCTGGGGCATGCGACCGGAGTCTGGGACTGCTGGACTGGAGGTGACGGAATGCTCGTGCTTGGCGGAGCTAGTGGTTGCTGCGGGCCTTTCCACGGCCCCTTCCGGAACTGGTTTCAACCCTCCGCCCATTTCCTCTTCTACCCCTGTGCTGGCACCGAAGCGGGGTTAGCTACTGGCTGTTCGGTGGGCATTGCGGCCTCTACGTCGAGAGCTTGACTTAAGGACTCCGTATAGCTTAGCCCTCCATGGCTGGCCAAGGGCATCCTAATCTCTGGCCGCAGTCCGACACAAAATTTCTCGGCCATCTTCTCATCTGTGTCGACCTGAGTTGGCACAAACCTTGCGAGCTCGCAGAACTTCCTATCATACTCCGTAACGGTCATCCCTTCCTGCTTGAGGTTATATAATTTGGCCTCTTTCTATTTCCTATAACTTTTGGGTACATATTTGTCATACACTACCTCCTTGAATTGTTCCCACGTATAATTCGCCCACTGCTCAGGGGTCATCACCTTCCTCCGGGCCTCCCACCAAAAGTCGGCGGAGCCGGTCATCTGGAACGTTACACAGGCTAGCCTCTCTTGGTCATTACGCCGTAGAAAATCAAAGATCCTCTCTAGAGTTCGGTCGCAGTCTGCTCCGAACTGGACAGATCGACGAACATTTCAGCCAATGGTCGCTTGGAGCTCGGCTTCTTCGGCAAGGTAGCCCAGCTTAATCCCACTGCGAACAAACAAAGCAGCTACGTTAGCAACAACAAAAGGAAAGACAAAACAGAAAAGACGAAGCAAGAGGGATCCTTACCCTTCACCATCTTTAGGTACAGATTTGTCGTACACCACCTCCTTGAACTGTTCACACGTATAATTCGCCCATTGCTCGGAGGTCATCACCTTCCTCCGGGCCTCTCACCAAAAGTCAGCAGAGCCGGTCATCTGGAACTCTACACAGGTTAGCCTCTCTTGGTCATTACGCCGTAGAAAATCAAAGATCCTCTCTAGAGCTCGGTCGCAATCTGCTCCGAACTAGATAGATCGACGACCATTTCACCAATGGTCGCTTGGAGCTCGGATTCTTCGGCAAGGTAGCCCGGCTGAATCCCACTGCAAACAAATTAAGCAGCTACGTTAGCAACAACAAAAGGAAAGACAAAACAAAAAAGACAAAACAAGAGGGATCCTTACCCTTCACCATCTCCCCCTTTGCAGAAGGATCGCGAGGGTCGCACCCTGCCTTCAAATTATTTCCCAATCTCCTCATGAGATCGGGATAGTGGTTTGCTGGTGTCAACCCTTCCAGCGTGCCAGTTCGCCAAGCGAACTCTGACACACAAACTCCAGCGGCCACCACGAAGAAGAACATCGTGTGTCAGCCTTGCACATTGTTCAGGATATCGATCTTAATCCCGCGATGCGGCGTGGCATAGTACCAGCTACCACTCATCTTCAAGGAGAGGAAGCGAAGAAAAAGATCCATGTCCGCGTCGGGCTCTTCCGCGAACATGAAAGAAAAATAAACGAAGGAATTTGGGGTCAACTACCCTAGTGGCAGTTGATGCATACCCAACAGTTCTTTCAAGCCATAGTTTAATGGGAGTTTGAGACCGCTACGAAGTGATTCTTCGTATACGGTCACATACCCCCGTGGAGGACAACAAGCGCAGTCCATTGGACCAGGTATAATAAATGGGGTGTTTACCGGCAAAAATTCCTCTAGTGCCCTAATGGCGGACAAATCCATTGAAGAAGCGTAGGAATTAACACTACCAACCCCTTCCGCCCCCCAATATGATACTGTGGAGGGTGTATACATAGTCTTACCTACATAATATATATCTACAGTCTCGTGATTATCCCGATGACCAAGAATAAATCCTGCATTAGCTACGGCAGATTTCGTAGAAGAGGGAGCCATACTTACTTTTGATTCTTGGTTTGAAGGCGGAAATTGGCAGCAACAGCAAATGCGAGAGCAACAGAAGAAATCGCCGGAAAATTCGACAGAGATATTTTTCTTGTTTTCTTTCGTGATGAAAATGCAAGTGTGGAAGTTTTCTGTCTCAAAAGCTTCCCATATACACTTCAAAATTGGCGGAAAGACGTGTTGATACCCTATTGGGCCGCCAACCTCGGAAGCCCAATGGGCGCATTTAATGCAAAGTAACTGACACTGTGTCAGTCCGAAAGGTAAGCCTCTTCAAATTAAAGATCAGAGTTCGCAAGCTCGCGTCCAGTTTGACGGGGGCAACCAGTTTGCGAGCCCACCTCTTTTCAACTGGGTATGCTCGCAAGCTCGCGTCCACTTTGACGGGGGCAACCAGTTCGCGAGCCCGCCTCTTTTCAACGGGGTATGCTCGCAAGCTCGCCTCCACTTTGACGGGGGCAACCAATTCGCGAGCCCGCCTCTTTTTAACGGGGTATGCTCGCAAGCTCATGTCCACTTTGGGGGGGCAACCAGTTCGCCAGACGCCTCACTACAACGAGGTATTGACCAACACATTCATCCATCCTCATCCCTACCTCTCTATGGGGAGGGGGAAGTGATAGGACACGACCTAATACCTAGGCCCAAGTACGAGGCCCAATAAATATGGACCTCGGAAAGAGCTTGGCCCAACGATATCAGGCCCGAACACAAGGCCCAGGAGATTGCAGCTCACCATGCGGCCCAGACCGCATAAATCCCAGTCCGCATAATGGCCAGCTCACCCCGGATTCCTAGTGCTTGAAGACTCCTACTCCAAATCCAAGACCAAGTCAATCCTCAAGATCTGTTATAGAGAGATATGGATTTGGATATATCTCATGTAAAAAGATAACAATAAAAGGCATCATGTACTTAAATTACACATATGTGATCGAACCCTCTCCACTAGAAGCTTAAAACTCCACTGCCACCTTGGTGTCCACTAGGCTAAGTGCCCGGGACATCAAGAGAGGTAGTATTGTGTAGTTATAATTAATTTTGATGAGAGAGAATTAAGGAGAGCCAAATATTTGTTGCTATTTTATGAAATAGACTAATAAATGAAACGGAAGAAAAAAAAGTGGAACTATTTAAATGAGACGGATGTAGTAAAACATTTAAAAAGAATATGGAGAGAGCATTTTTTAATCTATATTATTCACCCCTAAAAATAAAAAGTGATAATATTTCGTAATGTCTAAAATACCCTCGCATATCACCAAGAATAGAAAGTGATGCAAGGTATAAATCGGATTCGACACCGACTTGTGCATTTAATTATTTTTCTTTTTAATTAAACTTATAGGTCTACTCTCACTCTCAGATTCAATAACTTTGATTTTTAATTTACTTAATTAATTACTTTAACATAAACATAATTTATGTTCAATTTTTCCCGACGAAATATATTCTACCGAATATTGAAAATTATGGAAGGTGGACCCATGAAAAGGCAAGTAAAAATTGAAAGCTCCACCCGACCATGGTAAACCCTCTATTTATAGCCCCCACAAAACATTGTAGCTTCCCCACACCAAAAACCAATCCCTCTCTTCTTTACTTCTTCTACTACCCTTTCCATTTCACTCTTTTGCCTCAGAAAAAATGGCCAAGTTCTTCGCCTTTCTCTTTCTCTCTCTTCTCGCCATTTCCATGCTGCAAATTCCTGTGAGTACCTGTGTATGTTTCTTTCAATGTATATAACAATGTGATTTAGTGTTTGAAGAAGATGTCTCATACTATTCT
>JAOWBJ010175175.1:0-11563 GCA_028566335.1 Monarda citriodora | reverse complement strand
GTTTTTCCCCTTCCTTTTCCTATCCATCGAAGAGAACACAAAATTAATTCATTAGAAAACTTGGATGGAAAAATTATATACATCACATACTTCAACATCTTATCGTGAAAAAAAAGCTTGTAGGGAAAGGAATATGTACAACATCACATACTTCAGCTTCCTATCAAAAAAAAATATTTAGCATTCGAGTTCCAACCATAAAATGGTATAATTGCTCTTCACGTTTCAGCTACAAAGGAATTACATTCCTAAACCTCCAACCCAACTATAGTCAAATAATAAAGAGCAAGTACTTTATAAAACTTAGCACAAACAAAAACCAAAAGAAAAGCAAACATACCTCGACATTACGAAACCGAATTTGGAGAGGTGGAATAGCTTCAAGAACGGATTCGAATAAACCGATGACGACTTTAGAGTCGATGGACACTTCATTCAAGTAAAAGAGCTTCGGGTTCAAGTAGTAACATGCGGAGTGAAGAGGGTTTCAGAGAAAATCATTCCACACATCATTGATAACATTCCAGAGAGGTGAGTACGAGGACTTCCGGTTCATGAACTCCTCCTTGATCGATCGAACATATATGTTCCCCATCTGATCATTCCCTGTAATAGCCCGAGTTTTAAAATCGCTATTAATAAATAAACGAGCTCTTTTAAAATACTGATCAGGTTTCACATTGATGATTTATGCAATAAGGTTACAAGCTAGAGGTTAATAAGGGTTATGTTCTGTGCTATTTTACGTTTGTATTTTCCCGCTTAGTAGAATGTGTTAAAGCGACTTCCGCTTGTCGCTTGAGATTCGTCACTAAGGGTTGTATGTTGAAAGGGGTTTAAAGCCTAGCGAGTCCACTCCGGACAGATCGGAGCGGATTCGGAAACCGCTTCAGGTTCGAAGCGAAGAAGTTCGCTTGTGCCGAGCTGAAGCGAAGACTGTAAGTCCGCTCGAGCTACGAGAAGTCACTTCAAGCGAATTCACTCAAACCGAGATCACTAGCGACCTTAGGTGAGCAAGAGTTAGAGCGAGTTAAGCAAGAGAGAAAATTTGAGAAAGAGAAAGGTTACACCTAAAGCGATTCCGCCCGAGCATGTCTGCTCGTGGAGTGTAAGTCAGCAAGCGACTATGAGAAGTGTGCCAGGTGCATTAATTACGTGTCAGTCAACCCTACGTTTTCTACAACACGCTACCACCATATTGGCTAGTATTATGCGTCCTTTTCTGCAAAAGCCATACCAATTTTCTTTACTTTAAAAATATAGTTTTGTTAATTCTGGAAAAGGAGTACACTACACCTCTATAAATACCCCCACCTTTGGGATTCATTTCTTTGCTGCCATTTCACAAACTACATTTCAAAAATTTAGAGAGAGAAAGTAAGACCGAGAGTAAGGAGAATCAGTTAAGAACTCGTTCAAGTCCAATTTTCAAGGTAAAATCTTCAAACTTTTTGTTTGATAAATTGTTTAAAGCTTGAAAGAAAACAGTTTTATAATATTGATGTTTTGTATATGCTTGGGAGAAAAACCTTGGTATTTTGGGAAATCCTGAAGTCATGATTATGTTGTCAAAACTCACCTTTCAAAACTAAGAGTTTTCTGAGTTACCGTAGCCAAACGTTAAAATAAATTAGTGAGCTAAAGTTTTATGGTTTCCTTATTACAAATGAGTTATCTTAATAAAGAAACGAGCATGGAAAGCAGCAAAGAGAAGCCTATTATTCTTAGATCTTGTTTGTGAGATTGAGAAAAAGAAAGATATTTCTAGACTGTTCTAATTTAGAACTCTTCACTGTTTTTGCTACTCTCTGAACGTTATATCCTTTTTCAAAAGAGAAGTGTCAAACCGTTCCAGTTCAGATCTGTACCTTATTTCGATAATGCTATGAAGTCTTATCCCGATAGAGCTTTTCCAGAAAGAAAAATATAGGGGAAACCCTATTCTGCCAGAGCTTTTCTCGAAAGAAGTATACAAATAAGTTATACTCTGCTAGAGCTTTTCTAGAAATGAGAGAGATAGCCAAAATCACTCCAAACCACCTCTGACCCAAAGCGATAAGTTAGCCAAGTGAACCCACACTCTCGTCTAAGAATGTTTCCTTATATGTGTATTCGCTCTTACTTTCTTAAGGGTACGTGAAAGAGGAGTGGTGAGCGAGCGACTGTGAAGCAACCTCCTCCGAAGCGATTTAAGGTGGGCTTTCTGACTAAGGACCCCAAGCGGGTTAAAACCCTCTAGCGACTAGTCGCCGAGCGGATTATTTGAAGCGATTATGTTATATTTTCTTTAAGAGCTTACCATGTCATAAAGTTTGATGTTTAATGTATGATGCCTATCTGTCGGCTGTGTGCCAAGGTTTTTGAGATACGATCGACCTGAGCATGTGTTGCTCAGGTAGTGCACTTAAGGTTCTCTTTGCTAAGGCAAACGATCCAGGTTCTAGTTTGATGTCGGTCAACCTCCCTAGATCGGGTTATTTGAGGGCAGATATGGCGAAGTACTAAAGTAAAGAAGGTTTTTACGAGCCTAGGATGTTTCTAAAATTCCTATGCTCTTCTTTATGTATGGCTGGTAATGAAGTGATTTTGGGCAAAGTGTCAACTGAGTGCTTTAAAGTACTCAGCCCTGTGCATGTTTTCCTTGTGTGCAAGTTGAGCAGGTCATGGTCGAGTGGAAGCGGTGACGAGCCGGCTTTTGCTGGTAAGCGGTTTTTGAAGAAGAACTTGGTGGTGCAAGTCCTCGTACTTGCATCAAGTATTTTCTTCGTTGTGTCTAAACTCGCTTCCTTTCTATTATGGTTTTTGTAATGAACAAACAGATGTACCATTCTTTCGCTACCACTATCGTTTTATTTAAATTTCAACCCTGCTTTCTTAATGATGAGTACTTCATTTTACAAGTGTTATTTTGGAGTGATGCATGTGAGTTCGAGCGAAGTAACTATTTTACATCCTTAAAATCTTTTATGCTTTTAACTAAAATCGCTCTAAGTCTTTATTTCCGCTATAAACGTCTGAGCGGTCATTTCGCTCTTACTAAGGGTTACTTTCATTGCTATAAGAAAGACTTGTAATTCAGTTGAAGAAAATTATATGCCAAGGGTTGTCTTTTTGAAATTCCTTGTTTCATAAAATGACAAGCGACTTTATTAAATTCGCTCAACCTGAGCGAAAATCCTCAAGCGAAATTTTAAAGAAATCCGCTCCAATTATTTTCAAGTAGTCTCTTTTCCAAATCCGCTCAACTCAAGAATTTACTTTTAAAGCGCTATTTCAAGCTACTCGCTCAAGAGTATTTTAAGCGATCTTCCGAAAATCGCCCGTGTAAGGGAATGGTTTTCAAGTGAAGCTTAATGATATTTTCTAAGCCCGAGCGAGTTTTACCTTTTCGCTCGAAGTCCTATTTATGCCAAATCCTAAGGTTTCCGCTATCGCAATCTCTTTTGTTTACCGTAGCGACCTTCCGGGCTGGGTTTTCCGTAAATCAGGCCTGGGGTCGTTACAACAGTGGTATCAGAGCATTTGGTTCGCTCTGAAATCCAAGTATCTTCTTCTTTATTAAGTTGTGTCAGTTACACTAAGAATAAGATTAAGGTTCTTCAGCAAAAGCCCCTCACCGCGACCCGACCTGCTTAACACAAACTAAGGTATGCTTAGAAGAAGGTTTGATTGAGGATTTGCCGCTTGAAAGTTTAAATGCTTAGCTATCTTGCTTGTCAATGTGCTAGGGGATTACCTGTCTACGTGAAATACTTGTCTATGTGACTTACGTGGAATTACTGCTATATGTAGACCCTACGTGCTCAGAAAGATTTGCTTGTCTACGTGAAGTTTACTTGACTATGTGCTCTACGTGAATTTTGTGCGAAATACCTGGGTTTCCGAATCCGCTTGAGGAGTGAAATATTGTATGAGATGCTTGAACTTAGAAAGATAGATTGAATGACTGCTTACAATCTCTTGAGAACGAAGCGTTGCTAGAGAACATAGCAGAACTAACTAGGAAATTTGCTTCTAAGGTCACTTAGAGTGAAGCGGATCTTTCTGCTAAAAGCAAGCTGAGCGAATTTTGAGAAGCTATGAAAGGCTTTGAGAGGTTTTACGGCTGCTATGGCCTGCGGAACATAGCGAAGCGGGATGTATTTTCCCTCTTTGTTTTCTTTTCGAGAATATGTAGTCACGCGAACATCATGTCGTCCTTTACCGTTTTCTCGAGCATGCGATAATCTGTCCGGAGCGACCAAGGTCCCCGTATTCTTGTTTTAAGCGCAAGCAATTTTATGAGCTTTGAAATTCTTAGGATGCCACCGCGACGAAGGATAGTGAGGGAAATTCCCAGAGCTGAGGGAGGCGTGGAAGCTAATCCGCCTCCAGAGAGAAGAATAGAAGAGCCTTTCCTTCGACAGAATCTCCCGACTTTTGACGGGATGGGTGACCCAGTTAGTGCCGAGTTGTGGTTGAGGGCCTTAGAGCGAATTTTCAACTTTTTGAGGTGCAGCGACCAAGAGCGCTTGGCTTGTGTCGCTTTCCAGATGACATGATCGGTTGATTTCTGGTGGGAGGCCTGCCAGAAGAAAGATTATAACTCCCGAGCAGCTAGAGAATTTCACGTGGGAGGAATTCAAGGAGGCTGTTTATGATAAATACGTGCCAAAGAGCTATTAGAAGAAGAAGAAGGCTGAGTTTTACAGCATCAAGCAAGGGAAGATGATGGTCACTCAGTATGACCGTAGGTTCTGCGAGCTGTCTCGATTTGCGCCGAATCGGGTGGACACCGACGAAAAGATGGCGGAGAAGTTTTGCGCGGGGTTTAGGCCCGAGATCAGGATGCCGCTAGCAAGCCACAAGGGTTGTGCTATGCAGAGTCGCTCAGCCGAGCGCTAGATGTTGAGGTCGCGATGCCAAGCGAGCAGCCAGTAGTCGCTCCAGCCCATGTGCCGTCCCAAGGAGAGAAGCAAAAATTGAATGATAGCGGTGATGGAAGCCGCAAGAGACCATGGCAAGGCCAGCAGCGCTCGCTGCTCCAGAGACCAGCAAATTCACTTCCCCTAAGCCAGAATGTCCGAGTGCCCGCTCCATTCCAAGGTGCAGGCGATTTCATGAAGGAGGATGTCAAACGAGTAGCAACCATTGATATGCTTGTGGAAGGCCTGGACATTTCGCTAGCCACTGCCCCACCCGCCAAGGCCTCTTGAACCCAGCTTCGAGATTCGCTCCACCACCCCCACCCCAGCAGCTCCGTGCCATCCAAGCTCAACCTGGACCCGCTGCCCCTCTTCCGCCTCAAAACCAGCAATCCGCCACTTTCAAAGGCAGAAGCATGAGGCTAGAGCGAGCTCTAGCAGGCAGCCGTCCGCTAAGGACCAAGGGAATTTGGCAGGTATGGGAACTCTCAACGATGTGCCTATTTTGATTCTGTTTGATACCGGAGCTTCGCACTCTTTCATTTCTGAGGCCTGTGTAGAGAACCTAGAGATGCTCACTGAACCCCTAAGAACTCCCTTGAGAGTTATCTCACCGGTAGGAGGAAGACTATCCTTGAATAGGCAGTGCCGTAACCTCGAAATAACCATAGGCTCTCTTAAGCTCGTAGCGCGAACTCTCAGTGTTATGCTCATAACGGATGTAGATGTAATCCTCGGGATGGATTGGCTAGTAGCAAATTTCGCTACGATCTTGTGCAAGGAGAGGCAGATTTCGTTTCAAATCCTTGGTCAAGAAGCCACCACGTTCCACGGGATTTTGATGGGAGGCTGCAAGTCGGTTGTTTCAACAATCCAAGCAGCGAATTTGATAAGAAGAGGGAATCAGGCTTACCTCGCTTACGTGAGCGGAGGAAAGGAAGGGTGAGACCACCCGCGGGTGGAGAATGTTGATGTTGTTTGCGAGTTTCTCGACGTTTTTCCCGAAGAGTTGCCCGGACTGCCTCCCGATAGAAAAGTAGAGTTCACAATCGATCTAGAGCCCGGATCGGCCCCGGTGTCCAAGGTACCTTATCGAATGGCACCAAAGGAGCTTGAGGTCCAGTTGCAAGAGTTGATGAATTTGGGTTTTATCCGTCCAAGTGTCTCGTCGTGGGGAGCTCCCGTGTTGTTTGTCAAAAAGAAAGATGGCTCGATGCGCACGTGTATATATTATCGTAAACTCAACAAGCTCACGTTGAAGAATAAGTACCCGTTGCCGCGGATAGACGATTTTTTCGACCAGCTTAGAGGAGCGAGCGTGTTCTCCAAGATCGATTTGTGCTCCGGATATCACCAGTTAAAGGTGCGAGCAGAGGATATTCCTAAGACTGCTTTCCGAACCCGCTATGGCCACTATGAGTTTGTGTTTGTTCCTTTCGGTCTTACGAACGCTCTGGCGGTGTTTATGGACTTGATGAATCGAGTGTTCAATCCCTATTTGGACAAGTTTGTCCTCATATTCATTGATGACGTGCTCATTTATTCGAAGAGTTCGAAGGAGCACGAAGAGCATTTAAGAGCGGTTTTAGGAACGCTAAGAGCAGAGAGACTATTTGCTAAGTTTAGCAAGTGTGAGTTCTGGTTGAATGAAGTGACGTTTCTCGGCCATATCGTGTCATCCAAGGGATTCAAGTCGACCCCGCGAAGATAGAAGCATCCAAAATTGGAAGGCTCCAACTACCCCGAATGAGATTCAAAGCTTCCTTGGGTTAGCAGGGTATTACCGAAAGTTTATAGAGGGATTTTCTTGTACTACACAAAGGAACGAAATTTGAGTGGACATTGGAATGTGAAGCGGGTTTCCAAGCGCTTAAAGAGAAGTTAACCACAGCCCCTATCCTAGCGGTTCCTGAGCCAAATAGAGAGTACGTGTTGTACACGGATGCTTCCAAGAGCGGACTTGGATATGTGCTAATGCAAGATGGGAGGGTTATCACTAACGCGTCACGACAGCTTAGGCCGCACGAGCAGAATTCTCCGACCCACGATCTAGAGCTAGCTGCCGTAGTGCACGCTTTTAAGATTTGGAGGCATTATTTGTATGGGGTGAGAGTCGAGATTTATACTGACCATAAGAGCCTCAAGTATTTCTTTGAGCATAGAGACCTCAATATGAGGCAAATGAGATGGCTAGAGTTAGTCAAGGATTATGATTGTGGAATTAACTATCACCCTGGAAAGGCTAATATGGTAGCGGACGCTCTGAGCCACAAGGGTTTGCCTCAACTCGCTTGCTTCAGGCAATGTAATGATGGCTCTCGGAAAAAGTCTTGCTTTCAGGCACTAGAAGGATTGCTCGTATCAGAAAAGTCTCTCATGGAAGAGTTTCAAAGGATGAAGTTAGAAGTGTTGTCTCCGCCAAGGACTATTGATGGAGCGATCGCTATGTTATCCATTGTGCCCGATTTGAGGGAAAGGATTGTTGAAGCGCAAAGGAAGGACGAGGTTCTTGAGAGGAGACGAGCGGAGTTGAGAATGGGAAAGCCCGGAGAGTTCCGAGAAGAAGCGGACAACGCTATCACAATAAGCGGACGATTGTGCGTACCATCAAGCGAAGAGCTTCGGGCCGAAATTTTGAGCGAAGCCCACAATACACCGTATACCGCTCACCCCGGCAATACGAAGATGTATCAAGATCTCAAAGGGAAATTCTGGTGGGAAGGAATGAAGAGGGATGTTGCCGCTTATGTAAGAAGGTGCTTAGTTTGCTAACAAGTAAAAGCGATGCGTTAGTGCCCTTATGGGAAGTTACAGCCGCTAGAGATTCCCGAGTGGAAATGGGACCATATCGCTATGGATTTTGTGGTAGGATATCAAAGTGGAGAAGAGGGAACGATTTGATATGGGTAATATTAGACCGCTTGACTAAAAACGCTCATTTGCTTCCAATAGCGGTAACTTTCACTTTCGAGAAGCTCGCTCAGTTGTATGTGCGAGAGATTTTCCGTTTGCACGGAGTGCCGAAGTTGATCACTTCGGATAGAGATTCAAAGTTCACTTCGCGATTTTGGAGGAGCTTGTATAGCAAGTTAGGGACCAAGCTGAATTTTAGCTCCGCTTATCATCCCTAAAAGCGATTCGGAGAGGACTATCCAAAAATTGGAGGATATGCTGAGGTCCGTAGTGTTCGACCAAAGCAGTCATTGGGTGCCCGCTCTGCCTTTGATGGAATTTGCTTACAATAATAGTCACCAAGCAACTATTGGTATGGCCCCATATGAAGCCCTATATGGGAGGAAGTGTAGATCGCCGCTCTATTGGGATGGAGTGGGAGAGAGAAAAGCCCTAGGCCCCGAAGCGACCAGTGAAATGATTGAGATAATAAAGCAAATAAGGGTTCGAATGAAAGAGGCCCAAGATAGGCAAAAGGTGTATGCCTACCGAGGGCGAAGTGAGGTTGAGTTCGCTATAGGCGACAAGGTTTTCTTGAAAGTATCTCCACTCAAGGGAGTGCTAAGGTTTGGCGTGGGGGGGAAGTTGATGCCCCGCTTCATAGGACCCTATGAGATTTTGGAGAGGATCTGCCTCGTCGCCTACAGGTTGGCCTTGCCACCAAGCTTGAGTAGTGTGCACAATGTGTTCCACGTGTCCCAACTCGAAAGTATGTGTACGATCCGAGACACATAATCCATCAAGAGGAAATTGAGCTCGCTCCCGACCTAAGCTATGAGAGCCGACCAGAAGCGATTTTAGATCGCAAAGTGCAACAGCTTAGAAATAAGTTTATCATCTCTGTAAAGGTTTTGTGAAGGCCCCAAGGCCAAGAAGAGGCCACTTGTGAGCTTGAAGAGAAGATGTTAGAAAAGAACCCCGAGTTGTTTAAGTAGATAAGCAAATATTCGGGACGAAATTTCTTTTAAGGTTGGTAGGATGAAATAGCCCGAGTTTTAGAGTCGTTATTAATAAATAACGAGCTCTTTTTAAGATGATGATCAGGTTTCACGTTGATGATTTAAGCAATAAGGTTACTTTGTGAAGCACTTAAGGTGCTCGGAGTGATATTAAGGTTACGAGCGAGAGATCGATAAGAGTTATTTTTTATGCTAGATTGGTCGCTACTTGCGTTTGTATTTAAATATGATTACGCTTGCTTAATGTGCTAAGGGTGTGTCGCAAGGGTTTAAGCCAAGCGAGTACGCTCCGGACAGTTCGGAGCGGATTCAGAAATCGCTTCAAGATCGGAGCGAAGATGTTCGCTTGAGCCAAAGCTGAGCGAAAAAGTTGCTTCGAGCAAATTTGCTCGAACTAAGATCGCTAGCGATCTTAGGTGAGTAAGAATTTAGAGCGAGTTTAGCAAGAAAGAGAGAGGTTTCATCCGCTCGAAGGGTTCGCTCAAGGAGCGAAAATCGGCAAGCTATCTCGCGAAGTGTGCTGAGTGCATTAATTATGTGTCAGTCAACTTTACTTTTTCTGCAACACGCCACCACCCTAGTGCCCAGTACCATGCGTCTTTTTCTGCAAAAGCCATACATGAATTTCTTTACTTTAAAAATATATTTTTATTAATTCTGGAAAAGAGTACACCATACCTCTTAGGATTTATTTCTTTGTTGCCATTTCTCAAAATTCATTCAAACTTTAGAGAGAGAAAGTGAGACCGAGAGAAAAGAAAGAACCAGGTTTAGAGTTCGTTCTCGTTCAAGCTTCAAGGTAAAATCTCCAAACCTTTCTCGTTTAATATTTTGGTATTTTGTCTAAGCTTGAGAGAAAATCCTTTTAAAATCATCGGTAGCTTGTCTATGCTTGGGAGAAAAACCTTGGTATTTTGAGAAATCCTAAAGTCATGTTATGATGTCAAAACTCACCTTTCAACAAATAGTTTTTCCGAAATACCATAGCCAAAAGTTTGGGTAAAGAACCGAAATAAAGCTTTGTGATTACAAATAAGTTCTCTTAATAAAGAAACGAGCACGGAAAGCAGCTAAGAGAATTCCGGAACCCTTCACTTTCCTCACCATCTTCTATACGTTTTGTCCCTTGATTGCTTAATAATTGTGTCTATTTTTCGTATTTATTTTGTGTGAGTTTAATTATATTTTTCGTATTTTGTTCTTGTTTATACGTTATTTTGTGTGTATTGTGTTTCTCATGATGAAGTGGTGAGAAGGGATTAAATTGAAGAAAAAAAGAATGACTAATGCATTAATGGCGTTCAAGTCTTTGAGCCTGCAAGAGTTTTTTTTTTTTGCTTGAAATGCCCCTAAGAGCGGGGTTAGGCAGACCCCCAACCCGTAGATATCAACCGTAAAAAGATAGTCTCGTACACAGATTGAGCTCAAAAGTGATTCAACCTGAGCTAAATAAGGAAAAACTGTAGACCGAACTCATAGCACACGCAGCAACAATAAAGGACCTGACCAAACACACATACCAGGCCGTGTTATGAATAAAAAAGTACGGATATAACCTAGAGTGGAGAGAGGCGGTGCAGGATGCAACACAACCCCCTATCCGTACCACGAAACTCACAAGAAACAATTACCCTGACAAGGCTGAATGTACATATGGCACACCCAGCCAGCAACAGGGCATCTGACCTATCCCACAGAAAGGGTCGTGTCAGAAACAGATAAGTATAGATAAAACCCAGAGTGCGTAGAGATGGTGCAGGGTGCGAGTCCATCCCCCTACCTGTACTCAAACCAAAAACACCGTGCAAATAAAAATTCAATGTCGGGAGAGTTGATGCACTGCGCAACACATCCCCTTGTTTGCACCGAAAGACGAACACACAAGACTAAATCAACTGGCTCAAAAGTGACAACAAAACAACATAGTACGAGACTAATCATCTGACGAACAGGAGAAGGGACGGACGGTGCAGGGTGCAACTCAGCCATCCCGATATCTGAAACATCAGTTGTAATATCCCAAATGGTCCATTCGGGCAAGAGCCTTAGCGCGTATCGGCGCCGTAGTAGAGTCAAATACCTCCAGGGCAGGGGTTTGAGCCCCCTGCCGGCCAAGAAATCAGCAACATGGTTCCCCTCACGAAAAATGTGGGGAAATCGGAACTCCAGCGATTGGAGCAGGACCCGTATACGCGCCATGGTGTGACCCATATCCGCAGCTCCAAGATGCCCCGAGGAAAGAACAGTCACCACAGCAACAGAATCAAGCTCAATCCAGATCCTTGAGGCGAAATCCGCAACTAGACTCAAACCTTGAAGAAGAGACATGAGTTCCGCTTCAAAATTCGAATTGACCGTGACAGGGATACAGAAGGCAGCTAGAATGCCGCAATTCGGACCGCGAACAGTGGTAGAGCAAGGATTAGCCTTTTTTTTACCTATTATAATATTAATGTTTGGATTCCATCCCATTTCATACAAAAGAAAAGTGTTGAGTTTTTCCTTTTTTGAAAATCAGAAAAGAGTTTAAATGAATAAACTACTAATATAAAATGAATGGCACAACATAGAACGAATCGGTAAATGTATATCTATATAATGCATCAACCTCATTTCATCAACTTTATGTTAATTGACTTTTGTATGTATTTCCATCGAAATTTATAAAGGTTTTAAAATATCATTTTAAAATAATTTTATTTACGGGTTAATATGAATATCCCATAAAAGAAAAATTATTTCAAAATG
>JAOWBJ010175174.1:0-17046 GCA_028566335.1 Monarda citriodora | reverse complement strand
GCAAACAACAAATAGATAAGGTGAAATAGGATCACCTTGTCTAATTCCCTTCCTTGCCTTAAACACCTCCGAAACTTAACCATTGATATTTATAGCGTATGTCACAGTAGTGAGACATTTCATCACCCACTATACATACCTATAAGGAAAACCAAGCTCCTCCAACATTTGCTCTACAAAGCACCATTCTACCGAGTCATACGCCTTTTGTATATCCACCTTTATCATGCACCTAAGTGAGATATTCTTACGAGTATATCCTATTACAAGCTCATGACTGAGGATAATATTATCAAAGATTACCCTACTAGGAATAAAAGCCGACTGTCTTTCACCCACCACACTACTCAACACCCTTTTCATTATATTTGCCAACACCTTTGAGATTATCTTGTACAAGACCGTACAGCAAGCAATAGGGCTAAATTCCTTAACAGAAGAAGCCATTGCAACTTTAGGGAGAAGAGTAAGCAAGGCCGCATTTATCTCGGCAGGAAGCTCCCTAGAAACAAAAAAAACCCCTTCACAGCTTGGGTCACACTACCACTTATAACCTCCCAACATTTCTTAAAAAAACAGGCATTAAAACCATCTATCCCCAGTGCCTTGTTAGAATCCATCCCAAACAACGCTTCCCTCACCTCCTCATCTGTACATTCCTGAATAAGGCCTACTTGATGGTCATAAGACAACCTCGGACCACCTCTCATTATGGCTTTATCAACCATTTTCAACTCAGCAGCAGCAGTCCCTAACAGATTCTTATAGAACCCCATAATCTCATTCTTTATTTGTACCTGCCCTACACATACCACCCCATCATCCCTTATCAGCTTATGGATAGCATTTACATTCTGCCGAACTTTAACATAAACATGAAAGAATTTGGTGTTTGAATCTCCCAAGCGAAGCCAATCAATTCTTGATTTCTGATGCCATATCTTTTCCTCTATACTATCTCATTTCTCTAACTCCAGTAACAATTCCCTTTCCTTAGGCATCTCTCATGCTGTCCTACCTTGCATTCCACCCCTTTGAACTTCCTGTAACCTACTCCTAATACCCTCAACCCTCTCAGTCACCCTCCAAAATCATTTTGTATTTAGCTCACTCAGAGGTCTCTTCAAACGCATACAGTTCCTCCACACATCCAGCAAAGAACCCCCTCCCTGAACTACCCAATTACTCCTCATAATCTGTTCAAAATCCTCATGCTCCACCCACACGTTATAGAACTTGAAACCCCCTCTCCTATGTGTTACCTCCTCAAACTTCACTAACTGGGGAGAGTGGTCAGACACCCCCTTGGCCAGCCTCTCCACAACTACATTAGAAAACTCAGAAAACCAACGAACATTCTCAAAGCATCTATCTATATTGGTGCACACCCTTTGTTCCCATTCTTGATTATTTGTCCGCGTAAATACAGGCCCAACAGCTCGGACCTCCTGCACCTCACATATCTGCACACACTCCCTAAACTCCTCTATTTCCCCATACGCCACTTGCTGCCCCTGAAATCTATCCTCAGTAGATAATATAGCATTAAAATCACCCCCAATCAGAACCGGCTCACTAATCCTTGGCATCATCCTACTGAGATAGTCCCACAAAACCCTCCTCTGATCACCCCTATTCAACGCATACACAGCAATGAGTTGCTGACTCTTCCCCGTAACTACATCAAGAACTCCACACCTCAACACTTGCTCATGTTCCTCCTCCAGCTGAACATGAACAGTCCTAGTATTCCACAATGCCCATATTCTTCCATTCACAGCAGCATTATAGTTATTCACACTACCCAACCCTTACTTATTCTACCCACTATTTTTTGAAACTTTTCTTTCTTAACCCTCGTCTCAAGGAGCACTGCAACATCCACTTTATTCACACCAAGCAGAACTTTAATTTCCTTCTGCTTATGTGTTTTGTTGCAGCCTCTTACATTCCATATCAATATCCTCATGTCCCCACCGAGGGGAAAAGGTCCCCGCCCTTATCCACCTCGACCCCCAGTCCATCAAACTTATTTGTTGTTGGTATTTCAATATGCCCAACCTGTATAGAAGGCATCCCCACCTTCTTTGGCTGTTCCCACACCCGTTCCTCAGCCACTTCTTTCCCTTTATCCTCCTGTTTCCATTGCTGCACCATCTTACCCTTCTCCCCCTTCCTCTCTTTACAGATATGACCAACCTTATGGCATAAAGGACAGAAGAGTGGCACCCACTCATAAAACACTTGTTGCTCCACTTGCACACCCCCCCTAACACCCCCAATCTGAATTTTATGGCGCAACGGCTTTGTAATGTCCACCTCCACCAAAAAGTTTA
The DNA here is from genome assembly GCA_028566335.1 of Monarda citriodora. Lineage (NCBI taxonomy): Eukaryota > Viridiplantae > Streptophyta > Magnoliopsida > Lamiales > Lamiaceae > Monarda > Monarda citriodora. The sequence goes on along the minus strand of JAOWBJ010175174.1, from coordinate 14,710 downwards.
GCATAAGAGATCCGCTGTTGAAGTGACGTGCACTCGTCTGCACAAATAGGTGTGCCCAAAACACTACCTATCCTACTCAAGGAATCCGCTCCCCAGAAGCTCAACGGAAGCTTTGGCAACCTAACCCACAACGGAATCTCTCGCAACACCTCCTTCTCAAATGAAAAATCAGCTACCCATTCTTTCACAATCACAGGCCTATTAGCAATCATATAGGGGCCCTCAAATAGCATCTTATCCCTATCTCCCTTAGCTGCAAACCTCAGAACGAAATACCCCTCGTTATGGTAGAACACCTCCACACCATTTTGCACCTCGCACTGATTCTCCAAATATCTTCGCAAAAAACCAATCGTGGGGGTCTCACCAATTACATAGAATATAACTGCATTCATCCACTTATTAGCTTCCGCCTCCAGCTCAGACTCCCGCAATTTCGCAGTAGGAACTCCCTCCTTCAACGTCGGGGCTACAAAACCCAACGTCATTCACTTCCTCCGCATCGGCAACTTTTCCCCATCTTCAATTTCCATGGCCATCGCCTCCTTATTCCCCTCAATCTCTCGCTCCTCCTGCTGCCTACCCTCCGACATCTGCAATTCCAATTCAATATGCTTCTTAATCTCCTCCCCAGACAATTGCTCATGTGAGCTTTTGCCTTCCATCCCCACACTCGATCCTTCCCCAGCAATCCCAGGCTGAGCAACCCCCGCCGTAGGCGGTGCCCCTCCCTCTCCCTTTCTCGGCCGCCCTGGCCGTCCTCCTCCCTTCATCATGCCAAATCCGGAGACCAGTGCACGTTAACCAAACCCACTAACGGGCGCCCTAATATAAATTTTTCTTAATATAGATTTTAGGGGAAATGAGCGAAAATGGGAAATAGAGCTTATCCTACTTTTACCCGTTATTACACATATTAGTTGTGTACACTTTATGATGAAAAATCCAAGTAAGTGTCTATTATTCTCCTTTGGTTACATACTTTTATGATGTGTAACTATAACATAATTCTTATAAGGTTATAATATTTATACTTTTATAATACTAATAAGGTTATAATGACATAATAGGTGATAACCTTATATACTCGGAATATATGACAGATGGGGTGATAAACGTTTATAATTAGTGCATGTTTAAAACATTATCATTTAAAGTTAAGATAGACCCGTACTTAATAGGTATATAACCTAATTAACTGATAATAGTTAATGTATAATAATTTATATATCTATACTACAATATAATAAGAATAGACTCCCCTCAAAAATAGAAGTGTAAACATTTATTTATGTCTAAAATATCCTTATTTTTTCCTAAAAATAGATAAATCAAACAAAAGAAATAAATTATGGAAATATTATGATAATTAGGCCCACTAAATACAATAATTATAATCATGGAATTAATTTTTTCAATTATACTTTTGGGCTTACTCTCACTCTCAAACTCAATAGCTATTGTTTAATCTAACATCTAATTATTATTTTTAATTTGATATCAAATACAATTTATATTTTAATTCTTACCGGTACAACGCGCAGGCAACACGCTAGTATTTATTTATTTTCCTCTGCGGGCTTTTACTGTTGAGTGTTGACTAGATTTTTCATTCTAAATACATTAATTGACTTTAAAGTTGTTACACAATAAATTTAAAAGGTTAAATTATTACACATTTGAGGTTCAACCGAGAGATAAATTTATCAAACGAGATGAATATAATTTACTGATTAAGATGGAAAACATACTATTTTCTACGGCAAAAAATTAAAGTTTGAAATGACTCTCGTTCTCAATACATTATAAGAGTATGGAGGCTGAGTATATGAATTGTATTATTGATAATGTGAAATGTACAACAAGTATGTATTTACATAGATACAGTAAGTGAACCCTAACATTAATGGGCCTTAACACGCCCCCGCAAGATGGAGGATCCATCTCGAAGACCCAGCTTGGATCGTAAACTTTGAAATGATGAAGTAGACAATTGCTTAGTGAACATATCAGCTATTTGTTGTCGTGAAGGAATATGAGAGACGGAGAGGAAGCCATTGTGTACAAGTTCACGTACAAAATAGTAATGCAAGGCGAGGTTCTTCAAGCGAGAATGGAATATTAGATTCTGGCAGACATAGGTGGCACCTCGATTGTCACTGAGGAGAGTCGTGGGTTTGCGTATTATAATACCTACTTCAAGTAATAGATTTCGAACCCAAATAGCCTCAGCGGATGCATGAGCAATGGCCATGTACTCGGCCTCTGTGGATGACAAGGAGACTGATTTTTGTTTTGAGGACCTCCATGAGATCAGATTTTGGCCTAAATAAACAACATAGCCAGTAGTTGAGCGGTCATCATCAAGTGAACCTCCCCAATCGGCATCAGAGTAGATAGTCAAAACTGGGTTTACCTGACGATGAAGAAAGTAACCAATGTCCAATGTACCTTTGAGATAGCGTAATACACGCTTCACGACATCCCAATGTGGTTCTCTTGGAGTGTGTAAGAATTGAGATAGCTTGTTCACAGCAAAAGAGATATTCGGTCGTGTAAAAGACAAATAGTGAAGAAGGCCGAGGGCACGACGATAGGAGCTCGAGTCTTGTAAGGGCTTGCCTTCATGAGATCGTAGTATTATGTTTGGAGCCATTGGTGTTGCGATTGGTTTCGAGCCTTCCATGTGAAACTGAGATAGAATTTTTGTGATATAAGAGCGTTGGGACAGAAACATACCGGCTGTGGTCTGTATAACATCAATGCCAAGGAAATAGTTGAGGGTGCCCAACTCCTTGAGAGAGAATTTTGATGCAAGTGTGGACATAAATGTTGCCAAGAATGCAGAATTATTACCTGTCAAGATAATATCATCGACACGATAAAATAGAGAATAATTCCATGTTTCCGATAAATGAATAGAGAAGTATCAGCCACTGATCGGTGAAATCCATATTGGATAAGAAATTGAGAAAGAGCGAGATACCACACCCGGGGGGCCTGTTTGAGCCCGTAGAGTGATTAGAGAAGACGGCAAACATGATCCGGTCGAGTTGAATCACGATATCCGCGAGGTTGCTCCATGTATACTTCTTCAGATAAAGTGCCATGGAGAAAGGCATTATTGATATCAAGTTGTTTGATGGGCCAATTCGCAGAGAGAACCACTGATAGAATAAGGCGAATGGTGACCGGTTTAACAACGGGGCTAAAGGTATCACCGTAATCACGTCCCGGCCTTTGCATGAACCCTCGAATAACAAGACGAGCTTTATATCTGTCAATAGTGCCGTCGAGATGGCGTTTAACACGAAAAACCCATTTGTAGCTTATGGTTGAACGGCCATTTCGAGGGACGAGCTCCCATGTATTATTTTTAAGAAGAGCATGATACTCAGCATCCATAGCTTGTTTCCAATTAGGATTACGGAGAGCTTCATTGACACTAGTAGGTTCTATAGTGGGAGGCAAGGGATGTAAAGTGGTATGATTGATGAAGTCACGATTGAAGTACCTTGGATTGGGACGTCTCTCGCGAGGTGGTCGAGCGGAGATGGAGTGTTTGGTGGCTGTTGAGGGAGGAGAGGTTGATGCAGATGAGTTACTGGAGGAAGCATGCGATAATGGGGAGGACGACGAGGGTGTTCGAGGAGGGGAGGAAGGTGGGTGATGGTGCTAAAGGAGGGGAGAAAGGCAGAGGTGGTGGTGAGGGAGGAGGGGAAGGTGGTCCGAGTTGCGGTTCTGGAGGTGGTGGTGGGGGGAGGGGAATGTGGAAACCAACATGGAGGAGTAGAATTGGCCTGAGGGGGGAGAGGCTTCGAGGTTTGAAGGTTTTTGAAGGGGAAGACATGCTCGATGAATCGGACATGTCGAGAGTAGTAAAGGCGACGAGTGGAGATGTCGAGACATTTATAGGCGGATTGAGTCATGGAGTATCCCAAGAATACACACGGGGAGGATCGTGGTTCAAGCTTTGTGGAGCGATAAGGCCCCAACCACAGAAAGCACAAACAGCCGATTGGTTTTAGCTTGACATAGGAAGGTTCAGCATGGTATAGGACTTGATAAGGGGAACGATTATCCAGGACAGAGGAGGGTAGCCGATTTATGAGATAGGCCGCCGTTCGAAATGCATGAGACCAGTAGGATAAGGGGAGAGATCCATGATGAAGAAGAGAAAGCCCAGTTTCAGCTATGTGACAATGACGTCATTCGGCAGTGCCGTTGTGTTCAGGAGTATGGGGAGGAGATGTGTAGTGAGTGATGCCAAGTTCATTGAGAAGAGATCTAAGCTTTGATATATTCTCCTCCATTATCTGAAAATAAAGAAATGATTTTGAAGCCAAAAAAAGCGTTCGACTAAACGAACGAACTAGAGAAAAATGTGTGCTACATCAGAATTGTGTTTCATCGGATATAACCACACATATTTTGTAAAGTGGTCAACAAAAACAACATAGTATTGATAACCATCAATTGAACGAACAGAGGCACTCCAAACATCAGTATAAACCAAATCAAAAGGTTTCGAGCTATTCATAGAATTTTCATGAAATGAAAGTTTATGACTCTTATGAACGAGGCAAGATTCACAATGAAAGTCTGCAGGAATATTAACTGAAGGTGCAAATTTATTAACTAGGAATTTAGAAACTCTCATAGACGGATGACCGAAGCAGTGGTGCCAGTCGGAGGCCGAGAGGATGTTGACATGAGCACGAGAGGAATGAGCACGAGAAGATGGCACCATAGGTAGGGTGTAGAGATGGTTATCGTTCCGCCCCCGTAGAAGAGGAATCCCCGTGTGTAGATCCTTAACAAGGAAATGAGATGGGAAGAATTCAACAGAGACACGATTAGTATGACATAACTGGGAAACGGATATGAGATTGCAATTTAGAGAAGGGGCACATAAGATGCGAGACAGAGAAAGTGTACGGGATGGAGTGGGAATAGTGGAATGACCTATGTGAGTGATAGGCAGAGTATTACCATTGCCAAGTTGTATCTCGTCCGGTCCTCCGTAATCGGAAAAGCTATGAAATGGAGCAGCCGAATTTGCCGTGTGGTGTGAAGCCCCTGTGTCGAAAATCCAAGAGGGCTGAGGTGGAGTGGTGCCATGCGGTTGAGTGCTGTGAACCTGAGGAGAAGAAGTAGTAACAATATTATGCTCACGTAAGAAAGCCGCCAACTTTCGACACACGCGAGCGGTGTGACCAGAATAGGAGCAGTATTCACAGACTGGTGAGGACGACTGCTGTCCGTGAGTAGACGGTGAATTATTGAAATTGGTGGAAAAATGTCGTCCACCATATCTTCCACCACGGCCACGATGGCCACGACCACCGCGGCGACCGCCGAAGTTCTGAGATGGACTACCTCCAAAAGGAGGAATACTGGAGCGTGGCTGTGTTTGATTCACTGATGGGAGCAGTGGCGGTGCATCGGGCGATGTTGAAATGAGTCGTTCGATATCCAACAGAATATCGGAGAGATCGGCAAGAGATACAGCCGTTTCACGCACGCGCAAGGCAGAGTATACTGATCGGTATTCGTCGCCAAGTTGGGTGATGATGGATGCGACGAGATCAGAATCCGAGACCGGATGACCGGCAAGGGCGAGAGAGTCAGCAATGTCGCCCATTTCCTTCATATATTCAGTGATGGTGCGATTGCCTTTCGGATTTTTGGCCAACTGAGCTTTGAGAAAGAGTACACGACCGGGCGTAGTACTGGCGTAGGTGTTTGACAAGCGAGTCCAGACATCGCGAGCAGTGGCGGCAGTGGAGATGCTGGGCTGAATTGATTCGGAGCAGCTGCCGAGGAGAGCACTTACGATGATCTAGTCTTGACGATACCAGATCGTGTATAGTGGATTTGCGTCGCCACCTTCGATTGTTTTGGATGGAACGATGATAGTTCCATCGATGTAGCCAACAAGATCATGGCCGAAGAGGGTTGATTGAATCTGACGACTCCACACCGAGTAATTGGTAGGTGTTAACTTGATCGGAAAATGCGTCGGCGCGTTGAGTTGCACGACGGTAGTAGATTCAGTGATGGAAGCCATGAATGGGATGAGAAAGCAGAGAACCTCGGTAGGTTGAAGAGGGAGGCGGGTGGGAAGAAAAAAAAAGGAAAGATATTATGCGGCTGATTTGGCTCTGATACCATATAAAGGTATGGAGGCTGTATATGAATTATATTACTGATGATGATGAAATGTACAACAAGTGTGAGTTTATATAGATACAGTTAGTGGACCCTATCACTAATGGGCCTTAACACGCCCCCGCAAGATGGAGGATCCGTCTCGGAGACCCAGCTTGGATCGTAAACTTTGAAATGATGAAGTAGACAGTGGCTTGGTGAGCATATCAGCTATTTGTTGTCTTGAAGGAATATGAGAGACGGAGAGGAAGCCATTGTGTACAAGTTCACGTACAAAGAAGTAATGCAAGGCGAGGTGCTTCATGCGATAGTGGAATATTGGATTCTGGCAGACATAAGTGGCACCTAGATTGTAGCTGAGGAGAGTCGTGGGTTTGTGTATTAGAATGCCTGCTTCAAGTAATAGATTTCGAACCCAAATAGCCTCAGCGGATGCATGAGCAATGGCCCTGTACTCGGCCTCTGTGGATGACAAGGAGACTGATTTTTGTTTTGAGGACCTCCATGAGATCAGATTTCGGCCAAAATAAACAACATAACCAGTATTTGAGCGGCCATCATCAAGTGAACCTCTCCAATCGTCATCAGAGAAGATAGTCAAAATTGGGTTTACCTGACGATGAAGAAAGTAACCAATGTTCAATGTACCTTTGAGATAGCGAAATACACGCTTCACGGCATCCCAGTGTGGTTCTCTTGGAGTGTGTAAGAATTGAGATAGCTTGTTCACAACAAAAGAGATATCCGGTCGTGTAAAGATAAATATTGAAGAAGGTCGAGGGCTCGACGATAGGAGCTCAAGTCTTGTAAGGGCTTGCCTTCACAAGATTGAAGTTTTATGTTTAGAGCCATTGGTGTAGCGATTGGCTTTGAGCCTTCCATGTGAAACTGAAATAGAATCTTCGTGATATAAGAGCATTGCGACAGAAGCATACCGGTTGTGGTCTGTATAACTTTAATGCCAAGGAAATGACTTAGGGAGCCCAACTCCTTTAGGGAGAACTTTGATGCAAGAGTGGACACAAAGGTTTCCAAAAATGCAGATTTATTACCTGTCAAGATAATATCATCGACATAGACGATAAAATAGAGAATAATTCCATGTTTCCGATAAATGAATAAAGAAGTATCAGCCACTGATCGGTGAAATCCATATTGTATAAGAAATTGAGAAATAGCGAGATACCACACCGGGGGGCCTGTTTGAGCCCGTAGAGTGATTTGAGAAGACGACAAACATGATCCGGCCTAGTTGAATCACGATATCTGCGAGGTTGCTCCATGTATACTTCTTCAGATAAAGTGCCACGGAGAAAGGCATTATTGATATCAAGTTGCTTGATGGGCCAATTCGTAGAGAGATCCACAGAGAGAATAAGGTGAATGGTGACCGGTTTAACAACGGGGCTAAAGGTATCACCGTAATCACGTCCCGGCCTTTGCATGAACCCTTGAATAACGAGATGAGTTGTATATCTGCCAATAGTTCCGTCGAGATGGCGTTTAACACGAAAAACCCATTTGCAGCTTATAAGGTTGAACGACCATTTCGGGGAACGAGCTCCCATGTGTTATTTTTAAGAAGAGCATGATACTCAGCATCCAGAGCTTGTTTCCAAAGAGGATTACAGAGAGCTTCAATTTGGTGGTGAGGGAGCAGGGGAAGGTGGTCCAAGTTGCGGTTCTGGAGGTGGAAACCAACGTGGAGGAGTAGGATTTGGCTGGGGGGAGGCTTCCAAGTGTGAAGGTTTTTAAAGAGGAAGACATGCTCGACGAATCGGACATGTCGAGAGTAGTAAAGGCGACGGGTGGAGATGTCGAGACATTTATAGGCGGATTGAGTCATGGAGTATCCCAAGAATATACACGGGGAGGATCGTGGCTCAAGCTTCGTGGATCATTAAGGCCGCAGCCCCAGAAAGCACAAACAGTCGAAGGGTTTTAGCTTGACATAGGAAGGTTCAACATGGTATAGCGCTTGATAAGGAGACTGATTAACTAGGACAGAGGAGGGTAGCCGATTTATGAGATAGGCCGCCGTTTGAAATGCATGAGACCAGTAGGATAAGGGGAGAGATGCATGATGAAGAAGAGAAAGCCCAGTTTCAGCTATGTGACGATGACGCCGTTCGACAGTGCCATTGTGTTCAGGAGTATGGGGGAAGAGGTGTAGTCAGTGATGCCAAGTTCATTGAGAAGATATCTAAGCTTGATATATTCTCCTCCATTATCTGATAATAAGGAAATGATTTTGAAGCCAAAAAAGCGTTCATCTAAACGAACGAGCTGGGGAAAAATGTGTGCTACATCTGATTTGTGTTTCATCGGATATAACCACACATATTTTGTAAAATGGTCAGCAAAAACAACATAGTATTGATAACCATGAATTGAACGAACAGAGGCACTCCAAACATCAGTATAAACCAAATCAAAAGGTTTCAAACTATTCATAGAACTATCATAAAATGGAAGTTTATGACTCTTATGAACGAGGCAAGATTCACAATGAAAGTCTGCAGGAATTTTAATTGAAGGTGCAAATTTATTAACTAAGAATTTAGAAACTCTCATAGACGGATGACCGAAGAAGTGGTGCCAGTCGGAGGCCGAGAGGATGTTGACATGAGCACGAGAGGAATGCGACTGAGAGGATGGCACCATAGGTAGGGTGTAGAGATGGTTATCGTTCCGCCCCCGTAAAAGAGGAATCCCCGTGTGTAGATCTTTGACAAGGAAATGAGATGGGAAAAGTTCAACAGAGACACGATTAGTATGACATAACTGAGAAATGGATATGAGATTACAATTGAGAGAATGAGCAAATAAGATGCGAGATAGAGAGAGAGAGTACGGGATGGAGTGGGAATAGTGGAATAGCCTATGTGAGTGATAAGCAGAGTATTACCATTGCCAAGTTGTATCTCGTTTGGTCCTCCGTAATCGGAAAAGCTATGAAATGGAGTGGTCGAATTTGTTGTGTGGTGTTAAGCCCCTATGTCGAAAATCTAAGAGGGCTGAGGTGGAGTGGTGCCATGTGGCTGAGTGCTGTGAACCTGAGGAGAAGATTGATTAACAATATTATACTCCCGTAAGAAAGCCACCAACTTTCGACACACGCGTGCGGTGTGACCATAATAGGAGCAATATTCATAAACGGATGAGGATGATTGTTGGCCAATTGAGCCTTGAGAAAGAGTACACGACCAAGCGTGGTACTGGCGTAGGTGTTTGACAAGCGAGTCCAGACGTCGCGAGCAGTGGCGACAGTGGAGATGCTCGGCTGAATAGATTTTGAACAGATGTCGAGGAGAGCACTGACTATGATCTGATCTTGACGATACCAGATCATGTATAGCAGATTGGCGTCGTCGCTTTCGATTGTTTCAGAAGGAACGATGATAGTTCCATTGATGTAGCCAATAGGATCATGGCCGATGAGGGTGGATTGAATCTGACGACTCCATACTGAATAATTGATGGGTGTTAACTTGATCGGAAAATGCGTCGGCGCGTTGAGTTGCACGACGAAAGTTGATTCGGTGATGGAAGCCATGAATGGTGATGAGAAAGCAAATGACGAGAGGTAGGGTTGAAGAGGGAGGCGGGTGGGAGAAAAAGGAAAGAAATCAGGACACTGTCTTAGCTCTTGATACCATATAAGAGTATGGAAGCTAAGTTTATGAATTGTATTATTGATGATGTAAATTGTACAACAAGTGTGTGTTTATATAGATACAATAAGTGGACCCTAACACTAATGGGCCTTAACACTGAATTGGCCGAGCCATTTAAATTAGGGGAATTAATGACATGATGTGATTGGCTCATTTATATTTGTTTATTTTTCGGTCCGTCTCATTTACTTGTCCATGTTTTAAATCGGGTAAATAATATTTTGTCACAATTAACTTTCTCTCCTCATAATTAATTACAGCCAAATATTATATGCTTTCTTGGTTTATGTGCCGAGTCAAAGTAAGTCGTCTATGATGAGATAGAGGTAGAATAATTGAAAGAAATTGCTTAAATTACAATTATTTCTTGTTGAGATCATCCAACATTGATTTACTTCATCATCAACTGTATAATTTTACGTACTCTGCCTCTAAATCATACTATAGCGTGAGTTTTCAAAAGGTCGTCATTAATCTTTGAATTCTTTCCATGCACTAAAGGATTTTTTTATTTATTTATTTTGAGCAATAATGTAGTGCAGGAGGAAACTAATTAGCAAGAAAGAGCGAGAGGTAATAGGTAAAGGATGCATAAAACAGAGAATTAAGAGAGGATCGGAGCACATGCAAATTTAGTAAATTAATTAAAGATAAGCGGCCAACTTTTCTCTCGTAGGCAGAAGTACCCTTAAAACTGAAAGAAAAAACCTTAAACTCTTATTCTAGTACTAGCTACTATACTCTTCTGCTCCATCACTCGAGGAAAAGCTCCAACTCTTCTCCACTACCTTAGCGAACCCTGCAAAATATTTTTTAAAAAACAAAAAAAAACAAAAATGAGATATAGCTAGCTAGGGTTACATAATTTTAATGAATGCCAAAATGAGTGATCGATTTGCTTACGTGGAGCAGTCAGTGGAGGGGCTGATCTTGTAGGGAATGCTGACTCCGCATTTGCTGGGAAGAGCGGCGGCGTTGGTGATGATGGTTGGGGTGGCGGAGCTGGCCACCGACTTCAAGCACGAGCACACAGCTTGCCGGTCGGCGGTGGCGCTCGCCTGGTTGTAAAGGGACTTGATCCCTTCGCAGCAGTTCACCGGCGGCGCCGCTCCTCCGTACATCACGTAGTTGATGCAGGGGGACAGGTCGCTCGCCACCGTGCTGCATGAGACGGCAGCCTCAGCCCGCAGCGGCGCCAGAGCAGCCACCGCCACCGCCATGCTCACGGCGAGGAACAGCTGGGTCGTTGCCTTCTCCATTGGGATTGTTTGGTTTGGTTGATGAAGTGTTTTAATTTGTTTCTTTCTTTGGTACACTAGCTAGGGTTTTTGGATGGTGTGTGGAGGAGCTCCTGAGGTTGGTGATGTTTATATAGAGAATTTTGGTGAAAAAATACATTAATGATTTAGATAGATTTGTAGTAGGTAAGTAGTTGAATTTCATTCAATACTTTATTAATGATTATAGCTGTGCTTTTGTGCAGAATCGGCTACCTACATTAGGAAAATTCGTACCCTTGTTTGAAAATACAAGTCATCTCAGCACTGGCAATACTGTTCCTAATTTTGTGATATGATGACGTGTTACAAAATATATATAGACTGATGGTTAAAAATATGGATTCTTAGTCTCAACATGTACGTACACAGCTAATTAAAATGAGAATAAAAAGATTTTGAAATCTCTATCACTACCATTATTCTCCGACACAATGCTGGCTTCGAGCTAAATATATTTGGATTCATTTAGTCAAAATTTAAGTCTTAAATTTCGTGGGTTATAACATTAATACATTAATTCAAAGGGTTATGAGATTTATGTTAATTGCTGTAAGGTCCGTTATAATTAATCTTAATTACATCAGGCGTCAAAAAAAGTCTGAATCCCAGCTGTTCTTCAATGAGCTTCCAATTTCTGAGCTGTTGTTTAATCGAATTCAAATTACTATTGAATATGCTGTTTTTTTTAACATCAAATAAATATCATATCAACTCAAGATATGGAAATAAGTACAAAGTTTCGAAAGAGAGTGAATCAAAATTGCTCATCCTCACAAATACAACTTGATCAGCCTACTACAAAAATACTAAACCACTCAAGTGATCAAATATACAAAAGTGTTAACCATAATTAGTAAATTTTACAACAACCTTCTACAAAAACACAGGATTGGATATACAAAAAGTGTTCATCAGAATTAGAAGATTTTACAATAAATAAGCATAATCTAATTGTATATTATGAAGTTATGATAATCAAAATGGTTCATTCTAACAAGAGACAAAAAATGCATCGGGACTGAATTGACATCAAAGGTAGTCAACAGAGGGAGCTGGTGGTCGAGGCGGGCTATGAAGTCAGCCGAACAATTACTTTCCATGTGAATGTGTGTTATTTCAATATGTAAATTCCTAATCAAAAGTTGGATCCGGTAAGCGTGATATAAATGGTCCCGAATCCGTGGCGATTAAAAGAAACAAGAACCATAATAACAACATCATCAAACTCGATCTACAATTAAAAAGAAAATTGAGAGGCAGGGAGAAAGGCATAGGCCGTCCGGAATTCGGCATCGAGGATGCTGTTTTGTCTCCAAACAATTACTATTGGCTCACTCAAGCAGTACTTTCATAAAATAATTAATCAGACTCAATCAACTCAAAGTTTATTGAATCGAATTTGAATTTGAATAATGATCGCCTAAGAATCAGATATATATCGTTTACGCACAAATTTTTTATATCATTGTGATTTAATTAATTTGGCTAAATAACTACGTACTTGTCCAGAAATATGCAAATAAATACACGGCCATATAATGTAGTTGTTTATATATGATGCTAATTAATTTATGCTTATTATAATTTACACAATAAAATAAAATTTATTAAGTTCTACTCTGCTTCATAGATGTATATAGATACATTCCCTTTCTCTTATGAATGCATAGTAGAGTGGTAGCTAGATTTACCCTGCAGCATCAATGCAAGTGCTTAGCCGAGGAAGTCCATTAATATTTCAATTTTCATAATTAATTTCCTTTGAAGACTGTATGGATTAATCCCAAAAGCATCAAAAAAATTAGCTTGAAATAAGATTCAAACAAATTACAAGCATCTAATTCCTTCCAACAAAGAAACCTTAGCTATAGATTACAACGTTTCGGGAATGGAAGTCCAGTTCTCTTTGTGGTAGAGAAAGATCAATCCGATTCACTTTACCCTGAAAATAAAAATAAAAATGTAAATATAAATATAAAGTCAATCGATCATCATTCATATCAATTAACTGTGACATCCGCCTCAACAGATACCTAACAATATATTCCAGTTATGCATACCCTAATTAATAACCAGCCATAAATTATTTAATAATATTCCAAAATTATCGCTGCGTTTTTAATTTCACTCATCTACAACTAATACTTGTAAAACTGTGCTGTGTGGTAAAAATCGTTAATTATGGTTTACTTTTTGCAATCAATTGCCGGCGAGATTAGGTAGGGAAGGGAAACGCCGCATTTTCCGGGGAGGGATTTCAGGCAGAAGCAAAACATTGCGGCGGTCTGCGGTGGTGCTCGCCGCCTGGTACAGCGCCTTAACGCCCTTGCAGCAGTTTTCCGGCACCTTGCCGCCGCCTAAGACGTACTCGAAGCACGGCGACAGTGTGCTCGTCAAATTCCTACACGTAATCTTGGGCGCTGCCGCCGCCACCGACACGCTGCCTTATTCATTATGGTGTTTGACAATTTTGGGATATTATTACTTGAAATGTTATGTAATAAAGATCGATTTTGAAACTTATATAGATTTTTTGCTCATAATTTTAAGAAAAACTGAGACAAAAAAATTGCGTAATACGGTGGGTGGGTGCAGGAGGGTAGTTGGATAATTTAATGCTTATTAATTGTTGAGATATCGCATGTGACTCTGTCACGATTGAATTTATTTGATCAAGTAAGAAAATCAAATATCCTTAATTGTCGAAGATATGCATATTACTGGTTGATATGGGCCCTTGTAGTTTGTACTACCCTTCATATTATGTTAATTTACTTTATATTAATTTCTAACGAAATCTAGTATGAATTTTAAAATAATTTTTCCTTTACAAAATACTATAACATTCATATTACCTCGTAAAAAGAATTTATATTTTAAAATTCGTACTATGTTTCGTTAAAATACATACAAAAATCAATAAAGTGAATTAACATTGCTAATTAATATGCCCAACCAATCACACCCAACCCATTTCTATTTATTAGGATTAGGACTGTCATTTGTATATTGTGAGCAGTATACCTGAATATATTTTTCTAATCTAAACTTGCTGATATTATGGGATTGAGTTTGGAGTGGAAGTAGAAAGGACCAAACATTATTTAATTGTATTTTTCTAAAATAATTCGTGAACGTATTTTCGTTGTCAATGTCATCTTTTTGTGTATAAAATAAAATAAACAGTGAATGCCGTTATTTATTGCATCATTATGAATTGAGCTACCTAATTAATTAATGTCCGCTCTATAGGTGCCCAAAAGAATCGGAATAGAACCGGAACCGTCGGTTTTTAATCGAAACCGTCGATTTCGGAACCGGAACAGGTGGTTCCGAAACGTTTCGAGGAATTGGTGGAACAGACGGTTCGGTTTCTGTTCCTCAAATATAGAACTGGTACCGGCGGTTTCTGTTCCGGCTCCGGTTAAGAATCGGAACAGAACTGTTTTATTTTAATATTTTTATATTTATTTTATTTTATTTATCAATATTATACTTCTATACTAATTGATGACATTTGATTAGTGTATTATATTTTTTATATGAAAATTTTTATATTTGTTAAATTAAATAGTTTTATTA
>JAOWBJ010175066.1:0-11564 GCA_028566335.1 Monarda citriodora | reverse complement strand
CCAATGAATGCTTCAAAGTACTCAGCCCTGTACGCGTTTTCCCTGTGTGCAGGTTGAGCAGGTATGGTCGCAGTGGAAGCGGTGGCGAGCGGGTTTTGGTGGAGTGGTTTCGTGGAAAGGCGCTTGGTGATGCAAGTCCCCATACTTGTGTTTGTAAATCTTGTATATGGGAGTCTAGTTATAGATCTATTTCGCTCATAAGGATCTGAGTCTTAGGCCTATTTCACCTTGACATCTGATACTAGATTCCCTTCACACTTTCTCTCCCTCGTCCCCTAAATCGGCCCAGAGGGCATTTATTTATGAAAAAGGTGTAATGTGGTCCCTAACCTGGCGGCTAGTTTTGTGATGCAGGGCCACAGTCATTTATACCTAGGATGTACTCCTTTCTTCTCTTCTTTTAAACCTCTCTCTATAATATTGCCGCTTGTCCTTGTAAAATTTCTACGAATGATTTGTGTAACAAATTGTGATGAAGATATTGGAAGAAGGGTTCACTTGATGTATAACAAGCGATTTATTATTTCGCTCGGCCAAGGCCAGAGTTATGAGCTATTAATCAGAGTTATAATTTTATTAAGGCTTCAATGAGTTTGTATCCAAGAGATGGTTTCCATTAAGATTTTAAAGCGAATTAACGAGTAAACACACAGTATTGCCAAATGCATGATTTCCGCTTAACTTAGAGATTTGCCCTCTTCCCTTGGTTTCATTCGACACGTAGTGACTACGGGCCCAATTTCCTTAATTCCAGGTCCGGGTCGTTACACATATTGACACAAGGAAATAAAAGGTTAGTTAAGCAAGAAAACCTCACCAACTCACAACCACTCATGTATCGCTCAAGGATGAATCGCTCGACACCCGTGTATCACTCAAATATGGCTTTTTTCACTCTAATAATCTCACTCTCTCTTGCCTTTTAACACTTAAATTCTCCTCTGGGATTCGAACTCCCTCAATCTACCACTTGAATTCACCACCAACAACCAACGAGACAGCCAAGAATAACGAAAGCTAAAACTTGAATCCCAAAACGAGTTGCACAGAAACCGACTCAAAAGACTCTACACGACTCAAGGAATCGAAAGAACACTACAAGGATTAACTGAAATTCCAAAAAAAAGTGCACATAGAAACTGACTCAAAAGACTCTACACGACCGAAGGAATCGAAAGAACACTACGAGACTTAACTGAAATTCCGAAAAAAAGTGCACGTAGATTCTGTACCAAAAGGCTCTATACAACCCCAAGAATTGATGGAACAAAATTGCTCAAAGCAAATTTTGAATTTTTTTCCCAACTACTGTTTCGGAATGAGGAGTCCGAAAATCTCAAGAACAAGGCGAATTTTTTGAAGTATGCGCCCTCGGCGTCCCCTTGTAGTCACAGCCGAAACTTGTGTAAGGTGGGGTGTGTAAGGGACTTTTATGGCTTCTTGGTGTGTTTATGGTAAGTATATGGAAGATATGCAAGATATTTATATATGGACTGCACTACTATGGTAAGGATATTATAAGTATGGTAAAATATTTTCAAGGATAGAAACTCAGATTTGGACACGAGTTTGACTCAACACAGAATTGACGAAAACTTAACTCACAAGACACGAACTGAATGAAATCAAGACACGAACTGACGAAAGAAAGACATGAACTGAACGAAGAAAGACACGAACTGACGAAAGAAAGACACGAACTGAACTAAAGAAAGACACGAACTGAAAGAAAGACAGGAACTGAACGAAAGAAGAACCTGGAATCGAACACGGCTCTGGTGCCAAATGATATGAACCTCGATATGCCCGCGGAAGACTTGAAGAAAGGTAATCGGATGGAAATCCCAAAACCTTTGAATCTGGCCCAGGAAGTGAATTCGGCGAAAGGATTTCCCTAAAACCCAACGTGAAGATGACGCAGCAACCCGGGGATGATGAAGACACACAACGAGGGATATAAACACTTGTTTGAATCGATAGTCGGGCTCAAGCTCGTGTTGGATCATCGTCCGAGGACTTGTAACCTACAGCATGTAAAGGTACCCAAGCAGGTCTTCGTAGGACTTTTTGTACGAGTTGTACACCATCTCGATCGCCCTATTATGACCCTTCAAGCACGTATGTAACTTCAATTTATGGCGGACTGAGCCAATAGCTCGTTTTTTATGATGCGCGGTTTTATTATCACTGCGTCACGGCACTAACTATCGGCAAACAACGAAGCATTCACGATTGCATGGACCTTCTTGCGATGCCGGTGTGTAAGCCTGAACGCCTCACAATTGTGCTGAGGACGAAATGGGTAGACGGTCCAAGATCCTCCGTCACTCAAAGAAAGTCATCCAGAATGGGCAATCATTCGGCGATACCTTACATATCAAAACCATATGGCGTTTATCTGACTTGAAGA
Source organism: Monarda citriodora (assembly GCA_028566335.1). Classification (NCBI taxonomy): domain Eukaryota; kingdom Viridiplantae; phylum Streptophyta; class Magnoliopsida; order Lamiales; family Lamiaceae; genus Monarda; species Monarda citriodora. Next base: position 9,154 of record JAOWBJ010175066.1, on the reverse strand, counting down.
CCTAGAACTCTTTCTTCTCCTACAAATGTCATAGATTGACCACAATCATAATTGCGTCTTTGTTCGGGTACATCGTGTTGGGCCCAACTCATCCACATTCATCACTGCATCGTGGTAGACGGTCAAATCACGAGGCCGATGAGGGACTACTGGAACAACCCAATTACCCATGTACCTGGTGTCTTCATTAACCTCTACCTCTGCGGGGTACTCGGATAAATACATCATATGCAATAGGTTCTGCATCCCGCCTTGATCGTGTATCCAGGCGGTGAACTCTGCAAATACTCGGGAGTTCATCCGTGTACAACCACGGTTCACATTGGACTCGCCCGAGCTCGATGAGGTCGTATCCCTTGCTGGCGCGTAATCACCGTCATCGCTCGCATCGTTTTCTTTAAATTGGACCTCATCGTCATCATGGTCGTTGGAAGGGGGTCGGTCAGTACCAGTATCGAGCGGCTCATTCAGGTCGGAAATCGCATATTATTGTTCAACTGATGAGCCATGAAACAGAGCCTTGTTGAAGTGTCTCAGGCCCGTATATTGGTTATCAATCCAATTTGTAGAAGCAACAACCCTACCGAGCTCATCGACCTCGTCACGTCGATTGTTAAAGCTAAGGTGTCCTCGTACAGCTTGTGGTTGATTAAACAAAAAGGCATCGGACGACTGCTCATCGAAGGGAGGGACATACGAGGATGATGCCCCATCATCTGAATCCACGTACTTTGTAGGATCTGTGGAAGTAGCAAATAGCTCACTTACTTGCCCGTTAATCCTCAAGCGTGTTTTCACAATCCGTCCATGCCGACCATTTTTCAAAATATGTAAAACAAAATCGAAGGTTGTGAGTTTGCAGTTATTGAATATGTTCACTCTCAAGCTACAATGATTAAATATCATGCACAGATAATGACACATCTATCTCGTGGCCGTTGTGGTAAGTGCAACGATCCCAAAATCCACTATTCTCACTTTAAGGAGGACGACAACCATCTACATGAAAAAGTAAAATATTTAATGACATATTAAATATGAAAATATTAAATTCAACAAATTGAGAATTTATGGTGCACAGGCCCGATTAGTCCGTTGTCGGACACTCGAGCCCGATGGACGAGTCAACTCGCTGTCGGGCCCGAGTTTCTGCCCGTCTGGCTCTTACATCTGGCCCTTACACCATTAAATCTTAAATATTATTCTAAACCCTAATGTAATCTCAAATATATACAATTGTACAAATTAACCCTAATTACGAATTTAATTAGCTCAATTATATAATAATCCAAAAAGATTAATTACCAATTATAAAAAAATTCAGTAAACACAATTGAGTTCACTAATCATACTAAACAAATACACTAGACAAATAAGAAATCTATTTTGAATTTAATGGTGTAAGGGCCCGATGGGCCGGCGACGGAAACTCGGGCTCGATGGCTGAGTGCCAAGGGCTCATAGGACCCTCACAATATTAAATCCTAAATAATTTTCTAAACACTATTATAATCTCATTCAATTATACACATTAACCTTAATTACAAATTTAAATAACTCAAATTATACAATAATTAAAAAAATTACCAACTATAAGAAAAAATAATTAATACAATTGGATGCACTAATCATACTAAACAAATACTCTAGAAAAATGAGAAAATTATTTGAGATTTAATGGTGTAAGGGCCCGATGGGCCGGTGGCCGGAAACTCGGGCCCGAGTTTCCAGCCTTCGGCCTATGAGGCCCTTACACCATTAAATACTATTTTTTAACAATAATGTAATCTCAAATATATCTACTTAATTAATAAAGTTTATTTTAATGATTTTGATAGTACCAATCCCTCTAACTAAATTATTCATATTTTTATAGTCTTGTAAAAGAACTTCCCTTTGATGAACACTTGTAAATTTTAATGTATTTAGAAAAGCTCATCTGTTAGGGAGCTTAAATTATATCAAGTGTAATTTTTGGCAAAGAATCGAAGAATTAGTTATATCATTTTCACTATCAATTCTTGAAGAAGGCCCAAGCGACTTTATACAGCAAACGGACTTCTTCGCTATGAGGAAACCAGGTGGCCTTTACAGCAGTGGAATCCGCTTGAAAGATTTCCTCCTTCAAGCCTTCTCAAGCGGCAAACATCGCTTCCTTAGCTTCATTTCAAGCGGCTTTGTGAAGTTCAAAGCGGCATCTTCCATTCCCTTTCATGCGGCATCATTCCCTAAGCTAAGTCGGTGGCTTCATTAAATTGAACAAGTGATAAAGCTGTGTCAATGGTGTTTGGCCGGTGGCCTTTCAAAAGAATTAAATGATGATAATGTGTTGAATAGGTTAGAAATAATTGTAGAGCATAGAAGGAGAACTCAAAAGTTGTGTTTGTATTGATTCTGAAAATCTCCTTTAATAGGAGTCGATACAGTGTAAATATAGAATGTAAATCAATTAAGATAACAATCCCATATTTCCAGCTATGTAAATATGATCTCAATCATTTCTTTCCAACACTCTCTCTCAAGTTAAGTAACGGGATTCCCGATATTTAACTTGACTAATATCTCTCAAAAAGACTTTGTATTTACCACCTTGGTTAAGATATCCGCCAGTTGATCTTCAGACTTGATATAAGGCAATTCCACAATTCTTGCTTCAATTTTCTCTTTGATGAAATGCCTATCTATTTCAACATGTTTGTACGATCATGCTGAACAGGATTCGCAGAGATGCTTATAGTGGCCTTATTATCACAAAAAAGTTAACTTGGTTGAGACGAATCGAAACCAAGCTCATTCATGAGTTTCCTCAGCCAAAGGATCTCAGTGAGCTCATTCTTTATCCCTCTGAATTCCGCTTCAGCACTTGAAAGAGCCGCTACTTTTTGCTTTTTGCTCCTCCAAGTTACGAGATTTCCACCAACAAAGGTGAAATAACCAGCTGTAGATCTCAAATCATCTCGATTTCCACCCCAGTCTGCATCGGTAAACCCATGAACTTTGAGATGTTTATGTTTCCCAAAGAAGAGACCATGATCCGATGTCCTCTTTGAGTACTAGACTATCCTTAGAACCACTTTCCAATGTTCTTCTTGAGGCAAGTGCATAAATTGACTAACTACACCAACTGCATAGGCGATATCTGGTCTTGTATGGGACAAGTAGATGAACTTCCCAACCAGTCTCTGATATCTCCCCCTATCAGCGAGTTTTCCTCCTTCCTCAGTTCTCAACTTGTGATTCTGTGTCATTGGAGTGTCGGCTGGTTTACAATCTAGCATTCCAACTTCAGCTAGAAGATCTAAGATGTACTTCCTTTGACTAATGAAAGTTCCTTAACTTGATCTCAGGACCTCAATTCCCAAGAAGTACTTGAGATTTCCTAAATCCTTCATTTGAAATTCCTTGAACAAATTCCTCCTCGAGTTGTCAATCTCTTCTTGATCATCTCTAGTAATAATCATGTCATCAACATAGATTATGAGACATGTGATCTTACCATCTCTTTTCTTGAGGAACAACGTATGATCAGAGTTGCTTTGTTTGTATTTATACTTCTTCATAACTTCTGTAATCTGCAAAACTACGCACGAGGGGATTGTTTCAACCTATATAGAGTTTTCTTGAGTTTGCATACCTCTCCCTTCCCAAACTCGTCAGCAAACCCTGGTGGAGGAACCATTAAAACAGGTTTTGGAAGTTCTCCGTGTAGGAACACGTTTGTAACATCAAACTGGTGAAGTTGCCAGCCTTTGTTTGCAGCAATTGAGAACAAAACTCTGACAGTGTTGATTTTGGCGACTGTTGAGAAAGTTTCGGCGTAATCCACACCGTATGTCTGAGTATACCCTTTTGCGACAAGTCTCGCTTTGTATCTTTCGATAGAGCCATCAGGTCTCCTCTTGATTGTGAATACCCACCTACATCCTACTGCTTTAGCATCTTTAGGAAGTGTACTTTAACCCATGTCTAACTTTTCCACAAAGCCTTCACTTCAGTAAGCATAGCCTCCTTCCAATGCTCACTTTTCATGGCTTCTTCTGCAGTTCGAGGAACATCCTCCTCCATATACAAAGCTGCCTCAAATGCCCGTGCCATCTCGGTTAAGTGTCCTCTAACACAGTTAGCCATCCCATACCTACTCCTGGTGGGGATTTTTTCCGGGGAATATCTCTTCGGGGGGATTCCTCGTGTGCTTCGAGGTGGCAAGACATACCTCCCATTATCACTATCAACAGTGTTATCTTCTTCACATTCTGCATTGTTAGTGTCGATAATAGTTTGATTATCTTCACTTGTATTCAGTTCGGGAATTACCTCAGATAACGGCTTTGGAGGATCATTAGGTGAGGACTGAGAAGGCTCATATGTAGGAGTTTGCTCATCGGTAGCGATAACTGATGTCTCTGGTGGATCTTCAGGAGAATAACCTGGCAGTGACACAAGCCAACTAAGGTAGTCCCGATCATGGTTACACTACCCAGAACTATTACTCTCCCCCTGACACCGAGTATGGCTTGAGTAGAAAAATCCAGTCTCCAAAATATTGCAGTTTATGGTTGTAACAATTTTTTAGTATCAGGGTTATAACAACGGTATCCTTTTTGATTCACCCCATATCCAACAAAGACGCATTTAATAGCACATGAAGATAGTTTGGTTCTCTCGTGTTTGGGAATATGAACAAAGACTGAACAACCAAAGACTTTAGGTGGGAGGTTATGGGTTTCGGGTATTTTGGTTTGTAAGGACAAGACATCAAGAGGTGTTTTCATCTTCAAAATTTTTGTAGGTAGGCGATTAATAAGATATACTGAGGTAGCAACAGCTTCAGGCCAAAGAAATACGGGAACTTTAGACTCAATCATAACAGCTCTCGTAATTTCTAAGATGATCCTATTTTTCCTCTCAGCTACCCCATTCTGTTCAGGTGTATAGGCACACGAAGTCTGGTGAATCAAACCATTTTCCCTAAAAAACTCAGTCATAGTAAGATTAACAAATTCTCTCCCATTATCAAACCTAAGAGTTTTAGTAGTGGTGTTAAACTGAGTTTGAACCATCTTGAAGAAGAAACAGAATTTTTCAGCAACTTCTGACTTATTTTTCAAGAAATATATCCATGTCATCCTAGTACAGTCATCAATAAAGGAAACAAAGTATCGAATACCCTTTCCCCCAATAATAGGTGCAGGACCCCACACATCAGAATATACTATAGAAAACATAGATTTCATACGATTATTCGAAGGACGAAAAGATTGTCTGTGGCTTTTTACCAAAAAACAAGTCTCACAAAAAAAGTCTTTAGGTAACGAAAAGTTGGGAAAGAGGAGTTTAAAGTAACCGGAAGAAGGGTGTCCTAATCTTTGATGCCATAGCCAAGCTTCTTCCCTTGAGGATCCGTGAGCTAGCATAGCAATACCATGTCGAGCCCACCCATCTACATAGTAGAGCCCTTGATTCTCAGTGCCACGCCCAATGATCCTCTTGGACCGAATATCCTGTAAAACACAAAACTAAGGATACATCATAAGTGTACAATTCAACTCCCGAGTAACATGACTGACAGACAATAATTTCTGTGACAAGCCTGGGATAAATAGGCAATTTGACAAACAAAGACCCGGAGAAATTTCAACAGTTCTTGCTCCTGCTACTATTAATAATTCTCCATTGGCAGTTTTAATAAAAGTTTTAGTAATTTTACTGAAATTACTAAAGTCATCTTTGTCCGAGGTCATGGTATCGGTAGCTCCACAATCAAAAATCCAACCACTAAAAATAGAGTTGACGATATTTTGAATGAAATATGCAGCGGAAATACCATGTGTTTTGATTTGGGGTATATTTTGTAATTTCCCGGGAGTTTGGAAAAGTACTGGGGGGTCAGACTGTAAATAACTAGAATTGGAGGGTTTTAAGTAAAGGATTGCTTTAGGATTAGGGGTTTTATTCCCCAATCATTTACCTCCGTCGTTATCACCATATCTGCCTAACTTTCCTCCATTAGAGGAACCTTCCTCTTCTGCTCTGAAATTCCCGACCCTCTCCACGAAATTGCTGGAGCCACTTACTCCACAGCCACCACCGTTCTCATAGCCACCACTCCGGGATGCTACGGCTGTTGTCTTTCCGCCATTGGGTCTGACTTGTTTTGATTTTTTCTTTTCTTCGAGGATAGGTTTGGTTTCGGTTTCATCGGATTCTGACATTTTTTTCTGATACAGGGAAGAGAGAAAAAAAGGAATGATCTTGGCTTAATGTCGAGAGAGGTATTAGGCAGTGATGAAAGTTTTTTTGAGCCCTAATCGACAATGTCTCTGATGCCATGTTGAATAGGTTAGAAATAATTGTAGAGCATAGAAAGAAAACTCAAAAGTTGTGTTTGTATTGATTCTGGAAATCTCCTTTAATAGGAGTCGATACAGTGTAAATATAGAATATAAATCAATTAAGATAACAATCCCATATTTCCAGCTATGTAAATCTGCTCTCAATCATTTCTTTCCAACATAATGGATTGCTGCTTTTTCATTTAATTATTGGTGCACTTCTTTTCGGTGGTGGAGCACCGCCTCTATTATTGTTTGAGCGAATTTATTTCAAGCGGCGGTATCTTCTATATTGCAAGCGAATTTTTTCGCTCATACTTCTCATTCGCTCGGATGAAGATGTCGGTAGTTTTAATCTCTTAAACATAAAGTAAAACTCAAAGGAATTCATGAAAGTAAATAGGAAAAACTAACTTCATTCATTCAACTCAAGGAAAGGAATCTGCAGTTACAGAGTGTATAAATAGTGAGCTAGTTAGTTAGCTCAACTACCTCCTCAACAACTTTTGCCACCTCAGCTAAATCTCATTGGCTAATACAAAAACTATCGTCAACAACTTAACTAATAAAAATGTGATAATGGAAAACACGTTTTCTTCTCATTCATTGCACAGAAGCTCTTCTTCAGCTTCTACTGACTGTTCTTCCATTTCTTCATGCATGGCATCATCTTCTAATACTTTCCCAGCTATCTCCATGTTTGACCGAGTCTCTGCTAAACACAGCTTATCCCGTAACCATCGAAACCTCTTTTCAGCTAGGGGTGTTGTAAAAATATCTGCCACTTGATCTAGTGAAGGCACATAACCTACTTCGATTTGCTTTGCTTGTACCTTTTCCCGAATGAAGTGTATGTCAACCTCTATGTGCTTCATTCGAGCATGGAAGACTGGATTGGCAGCTAGAGCAATCGCGCCAGAGTTATCACACCATAACCGAGGAGAAGAAGTGTTCAAGACCACACCAAGCTCTTTATACAAAGCTTGTAACCACAAAATATCACACGTAAGGTTTGCTAAGGACATGTATTCGGATTCGGTGCTGCTCTTCGAGACCACCTCCTGCTTTCTTGCATTCCATACTACTAAGTATTTCCCAAGAAAGACATAGTGACCGCCGGTAGACCTCAAATCATCAACACTCCCTGCGTAGTCCGCATCTGAAAAGCCTTCAAGCTCCAAAACTGAATCTGAAATAAAGTGTAAACCATAACTCATTGTCCCTTTAAGATATTTGAGAAGCCTTTTGCAAGCATCCTAATGCTTCTTTCCTGGATTTTGTAAGAACTGCGATAGCTTATTAACACTAAAGGCAATGTCTGGCCGTGTTAGATATTGAAGTGTCCCAATGACACTTCGATATAGAGATGGATCAGTAAAGGTTGTTCCCCCTTCCTTAGACAGTTTAGGTGTAGTAAGCATGGGTATTGAAGTAGGATTACACTCTTGCATATTTGTTTTCTTTAGCAAGTCAGTGACATACCTCTTTTGAGACAATACATAATCTGACCCATTCTTTTGAACTTCTATGCCCAAGAAGTATGTTACTTCTCCAAAGGTCTTGAGCTTGAACTGAGATTGTAACAATTTGATAACATCCAAAACCTCCTCTCTTGAATCTCCAGTCAGTAATATGTCATCTACATACACCAATACCAACAAAAGTTTTCCATGCAATTCTGTGGAACAAGGATGAATCCGAAGTCGACCTTTGAAAACCAAGACTGAGCAAACAACTCTTCAACCGTGTATACCAAGCCCTTGGTGCCTGTTTTAGCCCATAAAGTGACTTTTGAAGCTTACACACATGTGTAGGTTTCTCTGAATCCACAAAGCCACTGGGTTGAGCCATGTAGATAGTGTCTTCAAGAACTCCATTTAGGAAGGCATTAGAGATGTCTATCTGCTGTATAGACCATTTCTTGACAGCAGCTAAGGCAAACACAAGTCTGATAGTTGAGGCTTTTATCACTGGACTAAATGTCTCCATAAAATCGATTCCAGCAAACTGCTCAAACCCCCGAACTACAAGTCTAGCTTTTAGCTTGTCAAGAGATCCATCAGCAAAGGTTTTAACTCGAAAAACCCACTTATTGCTTATAACCTTCATCTGTGGATCATATGGAACAAGAGACCAAGTACCATTCTCAATTAGAGCATCATATTCAGCCTTCATTGCTTTGAACCAAGCTGGATCATTAATAGCCTCAGCACAATTCCTTGGTTCTATAGGTAACACTCCTACATTGTACACTTTAGGTTTAAAGATCTCATTTCTGAGCTTTAGTAACCATGGTATGAGTGAGAAGGACAAGAGGTATAGGAGGTAAAGAAATAGGAGAAACAATAGATGGTGATGATTCTGAAAAAAATAACAGAAGGAGATGATGATGACTGAGAAGATGTCAAAGAGGGATTAGGTACTGGTGAGTGGGGAGTATAAGGACATTCGGAGTGAACAGAGGAAGAGAGTGGAGAAATAACAAGTGTGGAGGGAAAGGTCTGGAGGGAATTGTTGGCCCGTGCACACACGTAGAGGGGGGTGAATACGTGTGTGGTTTCTCAAAAACTTTTTTCGTTTGTATTCTTAAAAGCCCCTCAGTTTGAATCGCTCAAAAGAGAAGTAGCAGAAGCTACTAAATGATCTCAAGCGGACGCTTGAATACAAGTGATTTCAAGCGGACGCTTGAGTGCAGATTAATTTCGAGCGGACGCTCGAAATATAGTCAGTGAGCGTGAGCGTGTCAGACGCTTGGTGCGGAAAGTGGTGAGTGAGCGTGTGCAATGTATTTGAGAAAAACTTTCCTTTAAGGTTGTGAAAAC
>JAOWBJ010174958.1:0-11565 GCA_028566335.1 Monarda citriodora | reverse complement strand
GTTCTAAGTGACTCAACAAGAAATTCTTAACACCTCTAAAAATATTTCTGAGTACTCTCGTAGGTTGAAGGAATTTTTCTTGAATTTTTCTTGAGGCGCGAGTTGAGTTTTTCCTCTGATATCTTCCTTGTATTCTCGTCACTTGAGTTCTGAGGAAGAAGCAGTATTTATAGAGAGGGTGAAAATATAGCCGTTAGAGAGAGAAGCTATATTTTCAACGGCTCTTTTTCCTAGGACAGCTTTATCTGCAAAGTAGGTGGTGGCAAGGTCCTTTTCTGACAAAAAGCATTCTTGAGCAATAAAGTGCCAACACCTGTCCACTAGCTCTGACACAAAATAAAGGAGCCTGCAAAGCTTATCCAAAACCGCTACAAAAGTAGCATTTGATTGATTCGTGTAGCGAAGTGGATTTTGTAGCGAACCGCTACTTGTGGAAAACTGAAGCGATTCCGCTAGGAGAGAAAAGTTGTAGCGATATCGCTTGAAGAAAGTAGTATCGATATCGCTTGAAGAAAAATCTGTAGCGATTTCGCTTGAACTTCTTCTTGTGGCGATCCTCTTGATGATGCTTGAAGTGATACCACTTGTAAATAGGGTTGGAGCGATAACGCTTGGGAAGGCGTAGCGTAGGAGCGTAGCGGCCGAGAAAGGTAGCGTTTTCGCTTCGTAAAACTGAAGCGATCCGGGGCCGCCATCGTGAAGCGATCGACGCTGGAGCGAAGCGGATCGCTTCATCACTCGAAAAGCCAGCGGGCGCTGGAGGAGGCCAGCAAGCGCGGGGTCGATTCCACTACGGAAAAATGGTAGCGACATCGCTACAAAAACCGTAGCGACATCGCTTCAAAAAAAACGTAGTGACATCGCTTCAAAAACGGAGGGCCAGCGGGCGCGGGGTACAGAGCCTGCGGGCGCGGGGCTGGTAGCGACATCGCTTCAAAAACGGTAGCGACATCGCTTCAAAAAGCGGTAGCGACATCGCTTCAAAATCGGAGGGCCAGCGAGCGCGGGGCCTGCGCGGAGGCGTGCGCGGAGGCTTGCGCGGAGGCGTGCGCAAGGTATGCGATGCGCGCGAGGCGTGCGTGGTGTCGTGGCGCACAGACAGAGTGAGAGATAGCTGCCGAGTCTCAATGCCATCGTCTTCATGATCATACTTTGGCGAAAATACACATGATAAAATTAAGCTCCCTAACAAATGAGCTTTTTGCAGATACATGAAAATATTACAAGTGTTCATCAAAGGGATGTTCTTTTACAAGACTATAAGAACATGGATATTTTAGTAGGAGGGACTTTGGTATAATCAAAACCATTTAAAAAGTACTTTATTGATTAAGTTCCCCCTTCACTAAATATTCCAACAAATCCACAGCCGTTCTATCAGCAACAGGCCTACTATCCACCACCATAGGCTCAGGTCTTTCAGCCCCAGCACTATAATCAGCAACTGTACTCGGGGGCATACTGTCTGACGGACCAACAGTTTCGACAAAACCATCCACAGGCTCTTCAACCTCTGCGTTCACTTCCTCAAGGTAAAACTTTTCAGCACACTGCCTCTACTAATGTGGGACATTGCAGATCAGTTCTCCCGTGCTGATGAGGCGGACAGAAAAAAGAGAACCCTGGACAATTCAGTCCGGGGTGATAAGAAAAAGACTGAGGATCGCGGCGATCAGGGGCGCCCATCCCGGAGTGCCTTTGACGGACCGCAAAGGACTCCGATACAATCCCGATTGGGACCTCGTCCTAATCCGGAGAAGCCCCAGACCCAGCCTCAATGCGCGCCATTGACAAGGTCAAGGGCTGAAATTTTCGAACTCCATCCGGCGATGTTCGAAAAGCCCAAGCCTATGACGAAGTCCGCAGCGCGCCGGAGTCAAGATAAGTATTATTTCTTCCACGAGGACCACGGTCACGACATGGAGGAATGCCGTAACTTGGCTACCGACATCGATGCTCTTGTGAAAGCAGGAGCATTGAAAAATGCCGGAGCCACATATCAAAGGATGGTGGACAAGTTATTTCAGCATCACATCGGCAAAATTGTCGAAGTATACGTCGACGATATCGTCGTCAAGAGTAAAAGCATTCTGAATGCGTAAACGACCTCCAAACGACCCTCGATGTACTTCGGCAAGCCAATCTTAAGCTCAATCCCCAGAAATGTACATTCTTGGTAGATTCTGGAAAATTTCTGGGATGCTGGGTATCCAAAGAAGGACTCAAGGCCAATCCGGCCAAAGTCCAAGTTATCCAGAACATGTCGATGCCGAACTCAATCCATGACGTGCAGCGATTAACCGGATGTTTAGCCGCACTGAACCATTTCCTCTCTCAAGCAGCAGAGAAGCAGCTACCCTTCTTCAAAATACTGAAGAAGGCCCCGAAGTTCGAGTGGGGAGAAGCGCAAAGGAAAGATTTTGAAGAACTCGAAAGATACCTAGCCGAACTCCCTATACCGTCCGTATTGAAGGAATCCGAAGCTCTTTCTTTGTACCTAGCAGCTTCGGACGAAACGATCAGCACAGTACTTGTACGAGATGACGGTCGGCGGCAACATCCCATTTACTTCATAAGCCGAGCACTAAGAGGTCCAGAGACTCGATATCAACCTTTAGAAAAGATAGCATTGACCTTAGTGAATGCGGCAAGAAGGTTGTGGCCGTACTTCTATGCTCATACAATACATGTCCTCACTAACCTTCCGTTTCGGCAAGTTAAGCAAAGTGGGCTATAGAATTGGGAGAGCATTCCATAGAGTATCTATCCCGGAAGGCGATAAAAGGGAAAACCTTAGCCGATTTCTTGGTTGAGGTCAAATTTGATCAAGTCACTCCGGTAGATACTGAAATGTCAGAAAAGACACCCGAGGTTCCTAAAAAGGAGCCACAAAATTGATGGATAGGATATGTGGATGGAGCATCCGGCAAAACTGGAAGCGAAGCTGGTATACTACTCATTGCACCAAATGGGTACGAAGTGACCTATTCACTTCGGTACAAATTTCCCACCATAAATAATGAAGCGGAGTATGAAGTACTTCTTGCCGGACTCCGATTAGCCCAAAGCCTTAACATCTAGTCCATCAAGATTCACAATGATTCACAAGTTGTGGTGGGCCACATAAGCGGCACAAGTGAAGCCCGAGGAGAAAAGATGAAAAAAATACCCGAAGAAAGTCCGAAATCTCCAACGAGGTTTTTCGTATTTCCAGATAAATCGCATCCCAAGGGCGCAAAACAGCCGAGCGGATATTCTAAGTAAATTGGTGTCTTCACAAAGTTCAAAGGTGGAGGAATTATTTCACCAAACTGGATGACTCCCATACTTGAATACCTGGACAAGGGGCAGCTGCCGGAAGATAAGTTCGAGGCAAGGAAGATATTGTGCAGATCACTTCGGTGGGAACTTCATCAAGGAACCCTCTATAGAAAGTCCAACCTACAACCATTTCTACGGTGCATAGGACCGGACGAAACGGATTACGTCCTGCGAGAAGTTCATGAAGGATCATGCGGAAGCCATACTGGAGACCTAGCCTTAGCCAAAAAAAAAAAAAAAATAAATGAGGTGGGGGTATTACTGGCCAACCCTTGTCCAAGACGCATTCACCCTTGTCAAGAAATGTCCGAAGTGCCAGATCCACGCTAACATTCCAACAGTGCCACAGACCGATCCAACCACCATGCAAAGTCCCTGGCCTTTTATGCAATGGGGCATCAATATTGTGGGACCACTGGAAAAAGCTCCGAGGCAAATACAATTCCTAATCGTAGCGATAGGCTACTTCATGAAGTGGGTCGAGGCCAAACCACTGACCAAGATAACAAGCGCAAAAGCCCTTGACTTAGTCTGGAAGAACATAGTATGTCGCTTCGGCATACCTCATGTCCTTGTCTCGGATAATGGTACTCAATTCATGGACAAAAAGTTCAAAGAATGGTGCCAAGAGTTGAAGATCCAACAATGTTTCACTTCGGTCACTCATCCTCAAGCGAACGGTCAGACCGAAGTCACAAATCGCACCATAATGAAGCGGCTGAAAACTCGACTAGACCGAGCTAAAGGACTTTGGGTAGAAAACCTCTCACAAGTCCAATGGTTGTACCGAACCACCCCAAGAACCTCCAATGGCGAAACACCGTACAACCTTGTATATGGTACCGAAGCGGTCATTCCGGTCGAAATCGGCATGCCTAGTCCTCGCACACTAAACTTCGATGCCGAAGTGAATGATGAAGGACTCAGAGCCAAACTTGATCTCCCCGAAGAAAATAGGGAACTTGCCTTCATAAAAGAGGCTCAATACATGCAGCAAGTAGCCCGGTATTACAACCAAAGGGTAAAAATGCAACAATTCCAAGTGGATGATCTCGTCCTGAGAAACAACAAAGTAAGCCGAGTAGAGAAGCTTGGCAAAACTCGAAGCCACTTGGGAAGGGCCGTATCGGGTTAGCCAAGTTCTTGGAAAATGAGATCACAATAGCAATGTAGAGGAAATAAAGGAAAATCTGCTAAAAGTGTGGGTAATTGAAAAGTATAGGAAAACTTCCCCAAATCCAAGCTAGATGATGACAAAAGTTGATAATCTCCAAAGTAGTAGCAAATTCCAAGCTATTATAAGATAATTTTGGGAGAAATTGAGCTCTGATCGCGTAACTGCTGAAGAAGAAGATGAAATCTCATATTTTCTCTCTCCTCACACTATTTATAGCGCGAATTTCGCGCCCCGAATTTTCCCGAATTTACAACCCCAGCGACCGTCGGCTACCCAACGATCGCTGGGTCGCTGGGCCTGTCTCCTTACACCTTGACGCCACGGCCAGCGATCGCGCCTGGCCAACGATCGCTGGCCTTCTCCAACTGTCCCCTGCTTGCATTTCTTCCACTCTCGACCGACTCTTCTTCTCTTCGTTCTTTATACCTTCACCTCTTCTCTTCTTCACTTATTCGCACTGTAAGAACAAAAACAAAACACGAACAAATAAACGAGAAAAAAAGACACGAAAAATGAGACAAAAGACATAAAATACACACTCACGACACATTATAAAAACACATAAACATGACACTAACAGACTACATTGTCAATTAAATAAGCACTTCGTCATAACAAAGTGCAAATACCAAATGCGCATAAGGAATTCCAATCCTAGCGATAAAACTCACCAAATAAGGACACCATTCACTTCAGTACAAAGGTTCTACACCTTATCAAAGCCGAAGACTAAAGTTTAATAAGATATGATTCTGTAAAAAAGCTAAGTGATTAATTCACAATGGCAAAACAAGAACACTTTATTATGCACATATGAAGTGTATACATACAATTATCTATTTCATTCTATTCTAAGGCACAGGGTCTTTACGCTTACTACAATACAGCCAATTATCGGAGAAGTCAGGAGGTTTTTTAGCTTGCAAAAAAGCATCCAAGTTGAAGGTCTCTCTACCGGCTCCGGTTCTTCTAGCATTACCTCTACGCGAAGACGAGCCCACAGGTTGCATTCCTCGGTTTCGAGACCGAGATGCCTTACCACCTCGGCGGGCCATGTCTTCCCGGCGATCTTGCTCGGTATGCTCGGGTTCCCACCGGATTGTTGTGAATAGAACCAAAGTCCTCTTAAGAATATTTTCCAGTTCGGGATATCGAACGAAAATTATTTTATATAATCCCGACACACACCGAAGATCATCAATTTCACTCTGGTATTCTTTGCTATCCGGACCATGAAGTTTCTTTACCTTGCGGCAACGGCTCCATATATCTTGCATTTCAGCCTCAACTTTGGTAATAGTCAATCCACCACTTCGGCGGATATTGTCTTCATATTCGGTATTCTCCTCGTGAAGCACTTTGTATTCAACTTCCATACTCTTCAAAGTAGATTCCAGCTCAACAGCACGAGCCACCACTTCGTCGTATTTGATTTGATCAGCACGTGCTTGGCTTTCTGCTTCTTCTAGAGCCGAAGAGTAAAGCTTCTTCCAGTGTAGAATCTCTAATTCCTTAGAGTTAAGAATACAGTGTAATTCTTTTAGTTCAGTATCCCAACATACATGAAATGGAGCAGTAGGCTACAGAAATAAAAGGCAAGAAATAAAAGTGAATGGCGCAAATTGAAGTGCAACAATTTTCATTTCATTCATAGGGGCAAGAGTACAAAAGGAGGGCCGCAAGACCGGAGTACAAACTTAATAAGTCTATACTAAAAAAGAAAAAAAAGAAGGGGAATGGTCATAGTTCAACATTAGCACCACCTGTCTCTTCGTTAGTCTTCGGCGGTTCAGTGTGAGCCTCTTCATGCACAACCGGAATAGTGTTCTCCGGATTTAGCCCCAGCTGCTCCTGATCCTTTGCCGGAGAGGGCTCTTTATCCTCCGGAGACTGCGGCGCATCCTCTCCCTCCGCTTCCTCCTCACCCGCCGCTTCGGGCATCACCGGCGCAGGCGATACCGGACCGATCGTCGCCAAGAGCCCTTCAACAAGCTCATCGCGATCCGTGCTACAAGCACCAACCGCTTCGGCAGTGAACGACACTGGAGACGTTGCAAGTGCCTCAAGAAGAGGCAGACTACGGAGACGTGCATCAATCTCCCTCGCGTAAAGCGAGAACACCACCTCTGGTTCGGCATCGTGGTTCTCACTCAGGATCCGGCTCAATCCGCCTACAAAAGCGGCGAACTGCTGGCTCACAAAAAACTTCTCCGTGTACACACAGAAAACCTCACCTTGGGTCACGGCTGCCGAGGCCGCCTCTTGATCACCCTGCCTTGTCAGCAGCTCATGCCGAGTCTTCAAGACTTCGGCTTCGGCCCTCGCCGCCTGCGCTTCAGCTTCAGCGGTGGCCACCTTCTTTGTGGTGCGACCCAGCACCGCTTCAAAAGCTCTAGCCTCAGATGCCTTTTTGGCGGCATCGTCCTTGGCTTTAGATGCAGTGTCCTTGGCCCGGGCCAAGGAATGTTCAACCCTTCGGTAATCCGTGATGCTTTTTTGTAGTTCGACCGCAAGGACTCCGGACATCGCCTCCAGTTTTTGCAAAACAAAAGCAACGTTAGGACATCGCCAAAAAGTAATTTCGCAGTGCCGGAATGATAATCTTTTTAACCGAAGTACAGTACCTCGGCGATATTCTCCGGCCACATCAAGGCCTCTGCAATAGGGCCCCAAAGATAGAGGCCACCGACAGTTCGTCAAGCCGGGGCAGTTGGGGAGCAACGGACTTGGAGCTCTTCTTCCGACCCTCATCCTGAGTCCTCTCGGAAGAGGCAGACGAGGAAGTATGTGACTTCGGCACCGGTGCAGTAACAGGCAGTGCGGCCGCGGCGGTAGTTTTCCGCTTCTTTGTTTCCTTGGCAGCAACAGCCACCTCAGTGGACTTCGTCCTCTTTGGCCCTTTCTTCTCGGCCGAAGATCCACTAAATTGCTTCAGCATATTCATTGCAGGCAAGGATAAAGAAGTTAGACAAGGACGTATTAAAAATATACAACACAAGACAAAACAACCCTCACCCTCAGCATTATCGTCATCGCTAGACGAGAAATCGATTGCACCCCGGACGAGCTCGGACTCCGGGTATACTAGTGTTACCATTGGAATATTCTTGGTCATTTCTTTGAGCTCGCCTAGGGGTACACTCGGAGGATTTCGCACCGAAGACACAACCCAGTCGAATTCGGTAGCCCCGGTCCTATTGTAAAAGAAAAACCGGGTCTGCCACTTCGGCCACTTAGTCTTGGTTTTGGCCTTAAAAAAAGTATTAATAGGGGTCAAGTAAAACCAGGACCCCTTCCTCTTAAACTGAAAAAACCTTAGCACTAAGTCTAAGGTCAGTTTGTGTCCGGTCTTTTTCACTTCGGCAGCTAAGGCAGTCAAGTGCCTCACAAGTTCGAAGTCACTTGACCCAGGGGTAATCTAAACTTATCTAACAATTCTACGAAGACCGGATGTAAAGGAAACCGAAGCCTGCACTCTAAGCAGGCCTCGTACCCCGATTCGTAGCCCTCCTCCGGAAAGTCCGCCCTATCTTCCCTAGAAGGCACAATTACAGTTCCCCCCGGCAAATCATAGCAGTGATAAAGCATTGTTGCAATTTCATCGGTCAGACATGACCAACCGGCGTTAACATCGCCTTCTTCCGGCCGCTAATACTGAGTTGGGGTATTTCTATCATTTTACAATCCCCCCATCACTACCCGACATAGAACTCAAGGATGAAGACATGACTTATTAACAAGAGAATGCAGATCACGGTGTAATTTCGAGGCTAATTCTGCAGATTTCAGTGGAGAGAGCTTGAAATTTTACAATGTGTTTGCGTGAGAGAGATGATGGAAAAGTTTGAAATGAAGGAGAGGGGGAGTTTTATCCAAAACCTTGCGACGATTCGTATCCCGCTTTTTTGGGATTCAAATCGTTGCATTAAATGCGGAAGCGTACAGTGTACGTTTGTCCACGTCAGCATGGTCTCAACTCCGGCCATACCGAAGTGCCCAATCATTCCGGCTCACCCAACAAGTTCAAAGTGTTAGGCGATACTGATATACTCTGCTGACCAGAATGCCTGCTCAAGGAACTATCCCGCAATGCCGGATTGCCCAAAAATCCCGAAGTGACTCAGACTTCGTAATACCCCGCATGCATTGTCCGACGACATTACCTCACTTTTTGGGAGGGGTAGTGATGAGATATGGCCCAAAACCACTCGAGCCCAATGGAAAGGCCCATTTAATTTGACCCATTAACAATATAGGCTCGAGAGAATCGGCCCAACCCATTACGGTCCATCAACAAGAGCACTTCGGTAACGCACTCCGGTCCAAAGCTCTCCAACCAAATCAAGCTCACGACGTAACTCACTCCAGTAGCTCCTCCGATACAAGAGAGGCCAACCAGATCACTTCGGCTCTAATACGAGTGACGCAGTATTATCCACTCCGGCATCTCCGGAGTGATGTAGGAAGCGACTCACTCTTGAACTTGTAACTTTTCTGTTACTTGTATGAATAGCGGTTATTTAGCAGTGACGTGTACCAGCACGATCACTACCCACGGTCTTAACCACCAGCAACTGCCCTTAAGCATTTGCACACAACCTTATTAGGCCTGTAAGCCCAACCCTAATTGATCCAAGTGTATAAATAGCACATATTCTAGCTAGATCATTTTATAATATGTCAACTTGTAATCTGCATCATAAAGCAAATACACGAGCACCATTTTTCCTCCCGTGGATGTAGATTTACCCGGTAAATCGAACCACGTAAACCCTTGAGTTCTTTAAATTCTGTCATTTATTATCTTATCCGAAAGTTCATATCTGATCACTGGCGCCGCCTGTGGGAAACGATAAATTTGTGATCTATGAATTTTCGCTGCTGATATAAGATGGCTGGAACACGAAGAACATACAACACTCGCAACACCCGCAATACTCGTAATAACCAAAACCGCAACGTTGGAACAAGTCCCAGTCACAGGCCGGGAAAGGAGCCCGTCAATGATAACAGAGCTCTCACTCCCAGCACTCAAGACAGGACTGATCCTACTCAAAGTCACAGGCCGGGAAAGAATGCTTGTGGTGTGAAGTATGAGTTGAGAAATTGTGTATTTATATATGTAGAAAATTAATTTAAAAAAATAAAAATAAAAGTAGACCAATGATGTGTTTCTACGTGAAGAAGGGAGAAAATAAAAGTAGGCGGGAGAGTGAGCGGGTGACAGCCCCTGCTGGAAGCAAAGACGTCACATTTGGAGGGTCGCAACGGGGAACCTGAGCTAGTTGCTGCGAGCACGCACCGCACGTGAGAAGAGCCGCGCCGGACTCCTCCCGACAGCATTGCCCATGCTCTAATTATAGATGGTCACTCCATTAATCGGGTCATTCTAAGTTAACACGAGCCGTGAAGAAAAAAATTAATCAAACTCTAATCAAAGAAAAATTAAGATATTCAAAAATCGTAACTGTTGCAAAATCGTACACCCACAGTACAAATAGAAGAATTCGAGGAGAAGAACTTAATTAGGATTTTTTTTCCTCTTGATTATATCCGCATATATTTTCATTTACCTTAATTCTTAATTTTAATTGAAATGAGACAAATGACACGGAATAAAAGTAGTAGTAATCTTGAAGGTGCATCGCAATATGCTAGTGATATAGTCAAATATAATTAGACCTGACTCCAAAAGGAAGTCACAAACTTGACCATTGATATGATCACAGGTCTTTGCATTTGGAAATATGGTCGCTTTCCTTCACATTCTAAATTTAATTTGATTATTATTACATGACTGGTTGATTAAAAAGAGCCAAAAAAATTAAAAAAGGGGCCGAAGGCGGATTACCAAGTTTGTTATTCGGGTGCCAAATTCCATATTTATCCTTTACAGTATAAAACTCAAAACCATCCAACACGAGGGCTTTTTTGTCATTTCCGAATAAGTTTTGAATCTATAAAAACGAATATTACAGGGGTGTATTGGATTGAGATTCTGTATGATTTTTTGGGATTTTAAAAGTTTATGTATTCAATTTGGATTCTTAAAAGTTCTTTAAAAATGTTGAGGTATTCAATTTGGATTCTTAAAAGTCTTTCAAAATCCTAAAGTATTTAATTTGGATTTTTAAAAGTCTTTAAAAATCTTGAGGTATTCAAAAGTTCATAGATTTTAAAACTCTATGGATTTTCTTTGATTCTCTTCCAAAATATTAAGAGATTTCAGTCTCTAAAATCTCTTCTATTACGGTGAGATTTCAAAAGTCTAGGTAAATCTTGTTTTCTTCATTTCTCACTATCCGTTCATTTCTCTCTTCTCAGTCTGATTTTTCTTTACTGCCAGCGTTCCCACGCTATTATTTTAGGCAGCTCTACTCTCATCCTTCTTCCTCAAAGGAAATATTAGATTGAATTTTAGAGAGAATGATGATGTGAAAAAAATTCTAGAGATTTTCAAACAACTCTTGCAAAGATTTTTAGAATTTTACAGAGAGAATGATGGAAAAAAATCTAGAGATTTCCAAATAACTCTTGGAATTTTTTTTAGAATTTTACAGAGAATGATGATAAAAAAAATTCTAGAGATTTCCAAACAACTGTTGGAAATATTTTTAAATTTTGCATTTCCATGGCTATAAAATGAGTAGAGACTTTTCATAGTTCGAGCACCAAACTAGTTTATGAAAATCCATGTATATTAATAAAAAAAATATGAAAGTCAATGAAAATTTATATAAATCAATTTAAAAAGTCTATCAAAGTCTATGTAAATCAATGTAAATCAATTAAAAAGTCAGCCAAACTCTACGTAGAATATATAGATTTTCTAAATCCACATACTTTTTAAAATCCAAAAAAATCTTACAAAATTTCAATAGATTTTCTAAATCCACATACTTTTTAAAATCCAAAAAAATCCTACAAAATTTGAATTCAATACACCCCTCTTAGGAATGTACAACTTAAAAAAATTGCATCAATAAATTTCGCTATACAATATTCAAGAATAAATCACAAATTAAAAAGAGAAAATAGACATTTATATTCATAAATGTTAACAAAAC
>JAOWBJ010174848.1:0-11574 GCA_028566335.1 Monarda citriodora | reverse complement strand
AAATATGATACCCGATTAGTCGGTTTCGGTTCAAAAATTTTAACTACCCGAACCGAACCGACCCATTTGCAGCCCTAATGAAAACGCAATGAACCCAAAATGTTATTGAAAATACACTCGCATCGCACCACTGATTTTTCCCACTGTTCGTGATTCGTCTCTATCCAATTAGGGCTTTCCTTCTCCTCCACCGAATCAGGTAAATCTTCTCTACATCATCAATCTCTTTGTGCCCTAATTTATTCCCACAGCGTTTAGGGTTTCCTTTCTGGTAATCTCTATGTTTATCTTTATCGTATTTGTGCTTTTCTTGGATTGGGGTTTGCTTAATCGCTAGAAGGTCGGTCCTTTTGCTATCTTTCGTCTTCTCTGTGCTGAATTCTTGCTTGCGACTGTCCGTACGAATTAGTCCATTGAATAACCGTTGGAGGTTTATGCTTTGGCGATCTCCCTGAGCATTCTCGCACTTCCTCATTGGCCTCATTCGGTTTTCTGTTTAATTTATTAATGACTTTGATGGGAATCGGTTATGGCGTCGATATATTTTTGCTGTCCTAAGTATATAGGCATATAGCTATCGGTGCAATTTTTAAGACTGATGGTGTTACACAAGTTTTTGCAACGGCGCCGATGTTGTTGACGGAATAGTTATTGAATGGTTTGAGCTTGCAAATTTAGTTTTTCCAACCAATACAATATGCTTGAGCTTGACTTATCTGTTGCCCCTTCTCAGGTCTGAGCATTCGTACTGCATCAGCCAAGTTTCATGTCTGATCTTGATATCCAGATTCCTGCTACTTTTGGTATGTTTGTTTCTCAAAATTCTTGTTTCTTTGATATTATAGCTTTAGTTCATGTGTGCAAAGGTGCAATGTAGAGGGTCAACAGTTAGAAAGGCCCGGAACTTAGCAGATGGTAGTTGATACTGAAAAAGTTGGCATGTCGTTCCCTTTCTCCTCCATTGACTTAACTCTTGGTTCTTTTGCACAGATCCTTTCTCTGATGCAAATGCTGAGAACTCTGGTGCTGGGACAAAGGAGTACGTACACATTCGGACACAGCAGCGAAATGGCCGGAAAAGCCTGACGACCGTGCAGGGATTGAAGAAAGAGTTCAGCTATAACAAAATCTTGAAGGATCTTAAGAAAGAGTTTTGCTGCAATGGAACTGTTGTCCAAGATCCAGAACTAGGCCAGGTTTGTGTTAAAACTCCCTCCTTACCTTCTACCCCTCATTTAACGAGAAATTAACCTTGTACATTTTCTTGAAAAGGTTATTCAACTCCAAGGTGATCAGAGGAAGAACGTTTCTACTTTTCTTATTCAGGTTACTACCTCATCCATCATTTTAATATCAGATGTTGTGTAAAATAAATTATGCGGAAGGTAAATCGGTCATAAGAAGGCCCATGAGAAGAACACTAGTGTAAAAAATCACTGCACCCTTATTGAAGTGTACCTAAAACTAAATCAATAAAAGAGAGATCATTTAACCGAATTTTTGTTTTTATACTTTTGAATATCTATTTATGTAGTGATTGCTCTTGAATGCAGGCTGGAATTGTGAAGAAGGACTATATCAAGATTCATGGTTTCTGAAGTGCAGCAATCCTATTCATACAAACCTCTTATCCGTATGATCTATGATATGTGAAAGCTATTATAAGTGAACTTTGTTGTATGCTTAAGTTCTTCTGATGCCTTTACAGCTCCGGTACCTCTTTGTTTTGCTACAAGTGTCATGTCTGATGTCAAATCAACTTTTTCAATCGCAAATGGATTCGGATAATAGCGATTCTTTTGAATGCCGTGAATTGTACTTTAGCCCATATTGTTCATTTCTTCTCCTGTTTCTATGGATTCAGTTTTCTCGACTATGAATATGTGATTGCTGTACTTGAGAAATGGTTCTAGTCATGTTTGTCCTCCTTTAATGCTATTATCGAAAGTTTAAAATATCTAGGAATTTTCATGCCTGTATAATGTATTAGATCTTGTATAATTTACATTTGGGATCCTCTATTGTCAAAGACCAAAGTATGTGGCATCTTCTATTGTCTCAATAGATGAACGACATGTGACAAGTTTTAAGGTTTAGATTTTTCAAAGGTTAGGGTATATATTTTTCTTACATACATCTTAACTCATTGATTATGATTATGTCACGTGTCATTAATCTATTAAGACAATCGACGATGACACATGTTTTAGCAATAGAAGATCCGATCTGATACACAAGAACTAGAGATTAGTGGATCACCACCTCCATGGCAGTGACCTTTCTTCCTTTTTAGGCATACACTAGACTATATTTCACATGCATATAATGCAATGGTCTATCCTATCCAGGGAAGTCTCCTCCGAGATTGAATAACCAGGCATGTCTGCTCCTCCTATCCGTGCATGTCTGCAAAGCCAAAACATGCCGATTTTTCGCTTTAGTTTACCCGTCGTTCACCTCTGACCAGATTAGCATACGAACAAGGCATGGTAATAAGAAAGAGCAAGTAGTACCTTCTTCAAGTACTTCTTGTGAAGCTTCATGGCACCTGCACACGCCTTCTTAGCGTCGATGTTTCCGGTGATGTCATTCAGTATCTGCAAATCGAGCAAAAACGCGACAAACTCGTTAGCAGTGAGACACGGGTGATGGCGAAGTTTGTGGGTCGAGATGGTTATAACCTTAACGACTTCATCTAAGCCGCGCGCTTCGGTTTGAAGCTTAAGGCTCTTCTCCTTGAGCACGCTGGCCACCAGGAAAACAGAGATGGGGAGAGGCGCGGCGGCTCCTCCGTTCCTCATGTTCTCCCTCTCGAACCTCCCGCACTGCTTCCTCGATTTCGATTTCCCTTTGCTCCCGTCCGGTCTTTCCTCCTCGTATGTGGCGAATAAATCGGGGTCATACTCTAGAGCCCACATCATCTATCGCCACACCACACATCACAAATACTGACTAAACTGGTTGAAGAAAACAAACCTCCATTGATCTGAGGGTATGTTTCAGCTTACCTCCCAAAGGTATAAGGAATCAGCAAATGAGAACTCTCGTCGAAACAAAACCATTAGCATTCGCACAGCAAACAGATAATCACCCCCACCTAGTGCTTCTGTTTCAAACATATATAACCACTTTTTGTTATAACGTAATAGACCACGGGGAATCCCCGTGGTCTATAACCGTCCCTAATAGACAACAAGATTGTAGACTACGAGAATTTTTGTTATAGACCACACAGAATCACCATGGTCTATAACCGTTTTTCCTGTAGTGGAAGGAAATAAAATAAATTTTCTGCTATATGTACCTAAGTGCTGGTGGAGTTTAGGGTCAATAACTTGAATAACTGTAGCAAGATTACAGAGCTGTGATTCCACCCCCATCGACTTCTCAGTACATCTGAAGTTTCCTCTCTTCACACAAATTATAATTACACAAAATGTGAAAATTTAATCAAAGACGAAAATACTACCTTCATCTCATTAGAGCATGCCACATTTGACTATCACGGAAACCAACAAAGTTAAGATACGTGGTTGAAATCAATTTTGTAGCCAAGTCTTTTTTGTCATTTTTGAAAAGTGGTCTAATATAATTAATAAGATTGACATAAACGGAAAGTGACCGAGATGGAGGTAGTATATAGCAAGTAGATTAAAATAAAAAAATATATACATAATACCAATTTTTTCATCAAACGCTCAAAGCACCAGAAAGCATCGGCTTCATTGTCAAGGAGCATGATCATGGGAGAGCAAATATCACTCATACCTGCACTCGAACATAGCAACACAATTTCAATTCTATTACTCCCTCCGTCCAAGTTCAATCGTCTCATTTACTTCATACGCGGAAATTAAGAAGTGACATAAAGACCTTGACAGTATCCAATATCAGCATCAAACCAAGCGTAGACAGATAAAATATCCCAGAGTTTAGAAAGATTTTCCTGCTTCTCGTAGAACATGAGCGTCCGATCCGTTCGAGCCACGTCGAGCCCGATTTGGTGCAGAGTGAGCTTCCAGTCGATCTCCCTCTTGTCCATCGGCCCGTCGTATGATTGCTGTTGCATCTCCCCACCCCCAGAACCGCCTATACACATACATAGTCATAATTAACCAAGCCATTATATTATTTGATTCGATGATTCATTGATATACCATAAATTTGCTCGAGCACGATGGGGTCGTTGGTGGGTTCGCCGGTTTCTGAAATGATCGGTGCGGTGATGTACTTCCCGCTTCCGATCAAACAAAACATCTTCTTACACACCTCTTTCAAGATCTCATACTTCGCTCTGATTCAAACGGTTGTTCAACGTAGTTATTAAGAATGCATGCATGCATGCATGCGTTTTTGAAGAAGAAGAAGAAACCCTACCTTCGACTCTCTCTTGTTTGCTCCCTTTCTTCACGGGTGCTATGAGGATCGAAACCACCCAATAGGAATTCCCATACCTCGCCTCTTATTGAAGGGTGCACTCCCTACGTACCAAACTCCAATTCGCTAATTAAACATTTACATTTATATAACATACTTCTCTGTCTCATCTAATTCGTCATGTTTCAGTATTTTACTATTCACATATATTAAAAAAAATGATAAAATGGATGAGACGGATGGTGTAAGAAATAAGAAAGGCATATATGCATGTACCCCACGTTGGATTCGGCCAAGTACTTTGCTAATATCAAGATAACCTTCTGGAGAGAATGCAACATTCCATTTCCTGACGCTTAATGTTTTTCCAGCCTAATTTATTTATTACACATTAATTAATATCTCATTAATCTTATATATGATATGTGTGTATACATGCAGAGAAGAAGAAGAACCTTGATTCTGAATTTACTTTCTGGGACACTTGCAGCGCATTCTGGACGAACCTCGTAATAGGAATCGGCAGGGATTCCTGGGTCCCTCCACATTCTTTTTTTATTTTTATTTTTTCAATTTTATTTCTAAAGGAATGAGATGATATTCATTTCCTTAATTTTTTTAATCAGAAGAAATAAACAAGGACTCAATTCCGAGAAGACAAAAAGAAAAGAAAAAAAAAAAGTGAAAACCAAAAGTTGGAGAAGAAAATGCGTGGTTCTTTTCAATAGCTAACAAAAGGAGAGGAGGGATCAGAATTCAGAACCAAACAAATTAAACAACTTAAAACGGAGCCGACGGAATGAGAGCCTTCCTATATAACATTTTTTTATTATATTTGTTAAGGTTTGACACGTAGTATACATAATATTTTTTTTATATAAATATTAAATCTCAAATTATTAATTATGCCAATCTATTAATATAATAAACAATAGAAGATTCGAATCCTGACCTGACCCGCTCCATTTCCTAAAATATCTTTCATTCGTATTCATTGAATTTGACCAGTTCGGATTTTCTATTGTCAAAGCGTGTAACATTTTTTTATTACCATAATATATTAACGACACGTGGTATAATGAATGATTTATGATTTAAGATTTATATAAGGAAAATATATACCTAACACTAAGAAAATCTAAACCGTAAAACTTGCTACGTGTCGTTTATCTATAGAGGATATCAAATGTGTTTTTGACATTTGGGCTTTTACTAGGCCCGATCGAGCCCATCACATGCAAAAGTCTAGTGTAGATACCATTTTGCAAAGAGCAAGGCTTCGTCAAGATTCTTTGTCCCGATCAAGCAAAAGCATAAACTCATCGGAGTCTTATTATACATATGCTTTCACTACAACCCAAGAAAGAATAACAAAAGGAGGGAGGGAGAGAGAGAAACCAAAGCTTCATTCCCAAAAAAGTTGGTCCAATCTCTTCTACATAAACATCCCTCATCATCGTCATTCATCACTACCCTCAGTTCCTTCAAATCATCGATCAAATCCCCATCTCTCTCTCTCTCTCTCTATCTCTCTCTCCTGCAATGGCCAATCAGCGAGGCACACATGTCCTCGGCCTTGTCAGCATTCTCTCTCTGATAGTATCGTGCCATGCATTCGAATTCAAAGTCGGAGGTTCACAAGGCTGGACTCTTCCCTCCGATCCCAACGCCGCCGTCTTCAACCACTGGGCCGAAAAGTCCCGATTTCAAGTCGGCGATTCGCTGCGTAAGCTATTCAAACCCATGGCCTATTGATCTTCGATCACTATATAATCTTCTCAAAATTTCTTCTTGTTTTTGTTCTTGTAATTGCTCTTGTGCAGTGTTCGTGTATTCCTCCGATCACGACTCCGTTCTGCACGTGACGAAGGAGGACTACGACAGCTGCAACACCGACAAGCCTCTCGACAAGTTCGCCGACGGCCACACGGTCTACAAGCTCGACCAGTCCGGGCCCCACTACTTCATAAGTGGGGTGGCCGACAACTGCCGCAAGAATGAGAAGCTGATCGTCGTCGTCATGGCTGAAAGAAACAAGAACAACGGCTCCAACCCGTCTCCGCCGCCCACCCAGGAGACGTCGCCCCCGTCCCCCGAGGAGTCCCCGGCGCCGCCACCGGAGGACGCGGATACCCCGTCCGAGGAGTCCTATCCGCCCAAGAATGACGCTTCTTCCGTCGCCGCCGGCCTTGTGGGAACTATTACGGTTTTGTTTGGTTTCTCACTAGCTCTTTGATGAGAGTTGATTAATTATGGGTTTATTTCGTTATATATATATAACGGTGTATTTGAAAATTTGAAGTTTTTGGCTTCTTTTGGTTGGTGGGGGATTTGATTATTTGTTTGGTGCATGTGAGAAATAAGGTGTGACTCTCGCATCGTTATAACATATTAATTGGTGTCGATTTGTGTATTGTTTTGGTTTTTGTACAAATGGAATAAATTGTTGTACGTTTTGTACATCTCTCTTTGACTTTGTGGATATTTGGCTAAATTTATAATCTATTTTAAATTTATATTCGAAAGTATTTACAACACTACAAAAAACTGCCGAAATGACTACGGATTTAACGACGGATAAAATTCCGTTGTCATTTAACGACGGACTAACGACGGAAGACGTTCACCGGCTGCGACGACGGATCTTACGACGGACTACGAACGGAAGTTGGCGGGAAACGATGGCGCCAACACTAACGACGGAACTTACGACGGATTTTCCGTTGTCAGTGTCGACGACGGATCCACATCCGTCGTTAGGGTTTTCCACATTTTTTTTTAAAATTTTCTAAAATATTTCGCGACGGAAACGATCCGTCGTTAGCCTTTATTTTAGACGATTTGTTTCTTGCGACGAACATTGTCCGTCGTTAGCTTTGCTTATTTTTTATTAAAAAAATTTAAAATAGCTTGCGACGGAATTGATCCGTCGTTAGATTTTATTTTAATCGTTTTATTCGTTGCAATGGACATTGTCCGTCGTTAGAGTTTTCCTATTTATTTTTAAAAAATTTTAAACTAGGTTGCGACGGACGTTATCCGTCGTTACACTTTATGGAATTCGTTTTTGTTTCTTACGACGGACACTGTCCGTCGTTAGCTAAGAACTTAATAACTGGCGACGGATCGACGACGGAGTCGTCCGTCGTTAGAAGAAGATATTATTACAGAGAATCGGGGCAGACAGAACATGCCCTAATTCACAGGAAAAAAAACACGCCGCTCGTCTCCGATTTCTGTCCGCCGGTCGCTGCACGCCGCTCGCCGCTGCTCGCCGCCGGTCGTCCTCCGCTCGCCGCTCGAGTCCGGGAGTGCTCTAGTCGCCGCTCCGCTCGTCAGGGGCAGAAAGTTCAACCTCCGCCGCCGCCGCCGATTCCGCCGCACGTTGTTCCTCCGTTCTCAGGTATTATTGGTTTGTTCTTTGTTTTGTCTTTCAATTTCAATTTCGATTATTGCTTTCTCTTTGTTAGGATTTAGATTTAATTGCTTTCAATTGTTTTCTAGAATTCAATCTTTGATTAGATTTATTTACCAGCATGTTAGAGGTTGACTTTATTAGATTAGTTTTTATTGCTTTCTCTTTCATTTTTTTTACCTAGATAATTGTTTTCAATTAGTTTTATGATGATCATCACCGAGTGTGGTTAAATTCTGGGAAATTTCATGATCGAGTCTTGGTCGTTGATGCAAGTTGGGAAGAAAGGGAGCTAGATGTCATTATCAAATTTCTCTTTGAAATTTATTCTTTGATTAATTATCATTTTGCTATATAAAAGCATTATCCATCAAGTACGTCAAAAACAGGCTGCCGCTACTGATCGGTCAATACATGCAATTTACACGTTAAAAAACTTGAAATTAGTTTTAACTATCAAGACCACACTTACCAATTATTAATTAAATAATTAGAAAATTATTCATTTTTTGTCAATTCGATCGAACTTGTCACTTTACTGTAATTTTTTACAAAAATCTTTTCGAACGGCGAAAATCGAATCTGATATCTCTTATCGAAAAAAACTGTTTTTAGGTATCTCCACCTTATCGCTGGGTATCTCCACCTTAGCATTAGGACAAACTTCCTCACTAATTAGAAAATTATTTGCGGGCTCTACATACAACAATTTAATTTGGCACACAAAAGAATTACAGATATTCCATAGTACATGTGCCGGTGCACCTAGAATATATGCTCTATACAAGTGGTTGATGCAAGATGCAATTTTCTCATGTCCGACACTAAATGTATAGAATTCGAGTCTTCCGTGACACGTTTTTAAATTTCATATTTGATCGTCGATGCAGAATCGCTCAAAGGTGGCGAAAACGACGACGCATTCCACCAAAGGAGCCTATTCATGGAAGACTACACGTCAATGAACAAGAGCATGAAAATCTACGTATATCCACATCGCAAAAGCCATCCCTTCGCAAACGTACTGCTGCCTGTGGATTCAGAGCCAGGTGGAAACTATGCAAGTGAGAGCTATTTCAAGAAATCACTCTTCAAAAGCCACTTCCTCACAAATGACCCTTCACAAGCAGACCTCTTCTTCCTCCCCTTCTCCATTGCAAGGCTGAGGAACGACAAACGAGTAGGCGTTGGCGGGATTCAAACCTTCGTAAAGGACTACGTTCGCAACATTAGTCGAACCTACCCTTTCTGGAATCGCACCGGAGGGGCCGACCACTTCTACGTGGCGTGCCATTCCGTGGGGAGATCGGCTATGGAGAAGGCAGTTGAAGTTAAGCTCAATGCTATCCAAGTAGTTTGTTCCTCTAGCTATTTCGTCCCCGGCTACATCTCCCATAAGGATGCCTCGATTCCGCAGATTTGGCCTAGGAAGGGGATGCCACCAACGCGGCCCCCTTCGCTAAGGTATATATATTTATATACCGTTTTAATTGCAAAAAACTGAAAGTTCGTGTATATTTTAATAGTGAGTCAAAATTTCAAACATAGTCTAAGTTTACTATCTTTTCAAATGACAAACATGCATGAAAACAGAATAATTTAACCTACATTGTGACTTTCTGCAGGCAAAATCTGGCCTTCTACGCCGGAGCAATGAACTCGAGGGTTCGAGAGTTTCTAGTGAAGACGTGGGGCAACGACTCGGAGATTTCAGTCCATCGGTCTCGTCTCAAGACACCGTATTCTGAGGCTCTATTAGGGAGCAAGTTCTGCATTCATGCTAAAGGGTTTGAAGTGAACACTGCAAGAATAGGGGATGCGTTGTACTATGGCTGCGTCCCCGTGGTTTTAGCAGATCACTACGATCTTCCATACGCGGACGTCTTGAATTGGGAGAGATTCTCAGTCGTTCTGTCGACTTCGGATATTCCGAAGATGAAGAAGATTCTAGAAGACTTGATTAGGTCGGAAGAATACTTGAGGTTGCAAGAGAATGTTATGAGAGTGCAGAAGCATTTCCTATGGCACAATGTGCCGGTAGATTATGATGCCTTTCATATGGTTATGTATGAGCTGTGGCTTCGAAGAAGTCATGTCAAGATCTACTCTTGATTCATTACTTCTCTTAATTACTACTGTATTAGTTAATTTGTACAGTTGGTAAATTAGTGTGTAAAAATTCATCTTTCTTCAAGGTTTAGTAGAAAAAATCTAATCAATATTTTTGTTATTCAAAGCTGTGTCATTTTGTAATCTGCTGGGTGGGGTCAATAAAACGTATACTACTTTAATCCCATTATATTATGACACTTTTCGTTTCTATCTGTCTTATTATATTAGATCACTTTTCTTAGAATGACAATAGTATCTTCTTATAATTAATTTGAACCATATATTCTTATTTCGTTAGTTTCCGTCCCAATTAAATATGGCCTATTTGACCGGGATGAAGGTAGTTTTTACAAGAATCAATCTTTTCAATCTGGATATAGTAAACTTTCTTCATTTTTGCTCTTTCCACATATAAATATGAGGTCGTCAATTTTGCAGTCTGTGCCATCATCAAGAACATGTAAATCTCCGTCAAAAAAGTTGTTAACTTTGGACTGTTTCTTGTTTTTGAAACGTTAATATCAATATATTGCATCCAAAGTTTGCCCTTCTTGTGAAAAAAATCAGAACTTGGTACATTATCAATCCAAATCACAGGTGGGATTGCAGGTTCCAATCTTGTTCCCTTCCAAAATTCATAAATTTTCAAATCCCTTCTTTTATTTGTTTGCTAGAAGCCATTAACTATTAAGGTGTGAAAAAATAAAAAATAAAATCAATTCTGGAAAGAATCACGTTTTGTGTCCTCACACCCCACTCATTTAATGCTCCAACTTCCTGCGCAATCATCATCTTGTTCGTTTTCTGCGAATAATCAATCAATCATCGCCACCCTCCATCGTCAATGGCCGCTTCTTCACTCTACGTGCTCCACACTCTCCTCACGCGCCGCCGCGACTCGGCCCATTCGAACCCAGCACTCAAATCCTTCTTCTTCTACATGCCCACAACATTAGCTCTCGCCACCACTCTACTCATTCTTCTCTACATCTTCTTGATTCACCCTCACCATATCGCAGCCCAGTGAGCCCACCTAAACTTTGTCTTCTCCTCTAAATTTTGTTAATTCTTCGAAAATTTCGACGGGGTGGAGTTGGAGAGGCTGAGGATCGGAGAGATGTCAGAATCGAAATGGGCATTCATGGTTAGTGAAAATTTCCAAGCTTTGCCAAATGTTTTGACTTTTGCTCAATTTTTTGCTCACTTGAAGTTTAGTTCTTGGACTTGGCTCGCAACCTAATTGCTAATTTGAGAATAAGGTTTTGTCTATTTCAATCCTTTTTATATACTCTGTGAGGGTGTTGATGATTCTATAAGATTGGGGAGTAATGATTTGGCAAACTCATTCCATTCTGCACATGGAAGAAAGTTTCTATTTTGAACACTAATTGTTGGGTAACTGGCTGCACATCTAGGCTGCATTATATGATAATTTCTTGAAATGTTCTTTTTTAAGAACTCTCGTTTACTTATGACTTTAATGTAGCTACAGTTTCAGCTGCGATTATGGGGAAGAGAATGATACCCCGCTCTTTAATTGAGCCGTTGGCATAGTTTCTATGTTTATATTGTTAGAACAATGATTACAAAAGTACTTGCCTCGGGCGTATAAAATAAAATACAAGAAGATTACAACGAGCAAAATATTAAAACAAACTCTATTATAGTCG
>JAOWBJ010174739.1:0-11575 GCA_028566335.1 Monarda citriodora | reverse complement strand
TGGGGTACTGGTTAGAAAGCCCACCTCGATTGTCCTTCTAACTGCTATGGATCTGAGCACACTGATCTTAACCTTTTGCTGAAGAGCAACCTTCAAGGACAAAAGAGAATTTCTGACTAAACAACTACTGAAGAAATTAATCTGACTGGAGATGCTAATCTTAAGTGGGTTCTCCTATCTGGATTTCGGGTTTAGTAAGTTATTTATTCCGGGCGAATAAATTCTTTTAAGTTGCTAGACTAAATTACTAGACGGGAATTTCTAGATTCCAATAATTAATAAATTATTTAGGTTATACTTGTAATTATTAATGAGTAAGAGGGCCCGGTTGGTATGACCCTAGAGAATTAATAACTTGATTTAATAGAGGAATTAATAAGCCCAAGAGGAATAAAAATCAGAGCCCATAAAAGAAGAATAATTCTCGGCCCAACAAGGAATTAATCCGGCCCGGGTTCTGGAAATTTCGCGGGTCTGACCCGACCCGCTGGACCCGACCCGCTTAATCTGACCCGGGTTTAAAACAGGATTGAGGCTGGTTAGGGTTAATCCTTTCCTCCTCCTCTTCCAAAATCGGCGACTCTCTCTCTCACCCGATCTCACCACCGCCCTCTGCCTTCTCCGGGAAGACTCCTCCGCTGAGCCGCCGTGTCCGCCGCTGGTTTCGTGCCTCTGCCGCTGCTGATTCTCAGCCACCGTTGCCGACAACGTCATAATCGTCTGCATTCTCATTCTCTATACATCCCCTTGTGGCCAGATCTTCTCCGACTCCAGTCCTTGGCCGGCGCTGCCTCCGGCGAGCCGCCACCGCGGGCGTCGCTCTGGTCTCCTCTTCCTCGGATGACGGAATGAGCCCTGTCGTGGCTCCCTCTTCCGCCATCTTGGGTCCAGTCGCTCTCCCCCTTACCTTATCTGTTTTCTTTTTTTATTAAAACCTTAGGTCTAATTTGCTACTTGTTTCTTCTGCAGGTTTTGATTTGAGGATTCGGCGTTGGTGCAGTCTTCGTTGCTCAGCGGCTTTTTGGGTCGTCGGGTCCTGATCCGATTCAGCTAAGTTCTCCAACTGCTATGTGTATTTTTCTCCAAGTGTATATGTTAATTTCTGGGTCTAGATTATGAGGGATTTGAGTATCTAGGGTCTGGATCTGATGTCTTATTCTGTAATTGAGACTTTGGCTTTTATGTCATGAAGTTCAAGTTGACCGAGTGTCTTTCGAATTTTCTGGGTTAGAAGGGCGGGACTAGGAGTCCTTCGTTCCTTATTCGTATTAGTTCTGATTTTGGTGCTAAGGCAGTGGGTAACATGATTTATGCTTTTATCTATTTGTGAATAGTGTTCTAGATTCTTGGATCCTTGGTTATGTGTTCATGTCTAGAGAATAGGGTTCTAAAGGTTCTTCCTTATAAAATTAGCTTGCTTGAACTTAAATTTTGGGTGTAAAACTGAAAGAGAAGATAATGGATTTGGTTCTAGATTAGTTACCTTAAATGTCACACCCTGGCTGTTAGCTCATGCTCCCTTCTTGCTCCTGCTAGGCTACTCTATTATTTTCTAATTGTTTGTTTCCCTGAGTTTGTGTATGAAGAGTTTGTGTATGAAGGTGACTGAATGATTTGGCTGTTTATATACTGGGGAATTTAGGGTTTCATCGTGAGAATGGTGGCTGACTTGGGGCCTATTTTTCAGCCTATTTTGCTTTTAAATTCTAATGCTCTATTTGTTGTCATCTTGTGGTTGGTTGCTGCTTCTGTGGTACTGAAATCCTCCTATTAATTTCGGTCCTTGTTTCTTATGCCCGTGTTTGTCCATTCCTCATACAGCTGGTCTCCGCATTTATTTCCCTCGTCTTGTCTACTTGCTTAGTCAGTGTATTCTTGTGCAGTTAAGGAGGAGAGTATGTTGCCCTCGAAGTTTTCTTCTGATTCTTTTACCTCATTTAGAAGATTGGCATGCTATTTTATTGCTTTTACTCTGCTGACCCCCTTCTCTCTCCACTTGCAGGTATGTCGATGGGGCAGCTCACTGTTTGCAGCTGATCTTTCTTGTCATTTTCCTCAAGATGGTCTGCTCTTGTTTTGAAGGAGAGAAAGAAGACTGATCTCTTTCCCATTTTAGAAGATTTGAAGCTGGAAAAAGTGTCTATAGGCTGCTGCTAATGTTTCCCTCAAGGACAAGTTGGGTTCTTAGATTAGAGTTAGGAGATAAGGCTGTCTTTTTCTTTCGCGAAGGCAGTCTCGATTTTTACCCCCTTCTCTTTTTTTTCTAATCGTTCCCTGTATAAAATCAAACTTATAGATGTCTATTTAATTAGTTGTGGGTGTATGTTTATAACTGTTATGAAAGTACAACCTTTATTCTATCACTATATATCGTAAGGTTGGGTTTAATCCATTACTCACAAAGATTAGAAGTGTTTGACAACTTCTACCACTTCTTTTGGAATCATTAATTTACCGATAAATAACTTCGATACTCTAAAAAAAAATTGATTCATACTATGTATCTTTACTAGAATTCGAGATATGATATGTTGGAAACTTATTTACTAATAGCAAGGAAATTCGATCTAAGGTTCTAGAAATTCTGGCTAACTTGCTACTGGTGGAAATAGGTAGTAAGTAGTAGTAAAAATAAACGGGACATTACACTTCTACTTCAAGATTACTAGCGGTCTTGGTCAGAACCGCCAAAACCACTACTGCAGTTCCCTTGAAAGAAATCTCTCACTCAACTCAAGCGATCTTGTACGCTCTCTGCTATAAGCTCAGCTCGAGCGGAATTTCACCCCGGACTTGAAGTGACCTTCGAGCTAGCTCCGAACTGTTTGGAGCGGACTCACTAGGCTTAAAACCCTTACGACATATAACCTTTAGCGATAATTTTCAAGCGACAAGCGGAAGTCACTTCAGTATATTAAAACAGTCATAATCATATTTTAAATACAAACGAAAGTAGCCACCAGCTAAGGCATTAAAACATAGCTCATTTCTCAAACTAAACATAGTTCGATATTTTATTAATAGTGACTTTAAAACTTGGGCCGTTACACCCCCTTTTTTGAGAATTTACCGAAGACAATTGTGAGTCAAATCTTCTAAAGAAGGTATAAGACTACATTGTCATGGTTAATGGTAAACAAGAATTTTGTTCAAAACAAAGTGCAAATACAGTAGTACCCATTTCGGGTGACTCCGTTCAAACGCACGTAAGGAAGTCCGCTCCTAGCGATAAAACTCGCCAAATAAGGACAAATCCACTTCGGTATAAAAGGATCGCTACCTTATTAAAGCCGAAGTTTATACGTTGAATGAAAAAAAAATTAAGTTTCTGTAAAAAAGCTAAGTGTTGATTCACAATTGCAAAACATAAATATTTTATTCACTACAAAAAGGTATACATATATACTTATTCACATCTATTACATAACATTTGTTCTAAGATGCAGAAGGATCTTTAGGGTTGCTACAATACAGCCACTTATCTGCAAAGTCTTCAGGCTTTTCAGCTTGCAAAAGAGCATCTAAGTTGAAGACTCCTCTACCAGCTCCGGCCCCTCTAGCACCGCCACGAGAAGTAGAGCCCATGGGCTTCTTTCCACGACCCTGAGACCGAAATGCTCTACCACCTTGGCTTCTCAAATGTTCTTGGTGGTCCTGCTCGGTCACTTCAGGTTCCCACCGAATCGCAGTGGACCTCGGAGGAGGAGTATCATTGAGGATGTTCTATAATTCCGGATACCGAACAAAAATAATTTAGTATATCCCGGCGAAGTGCCGGAGAGCATCAATTTCACTTCGGTATTCCTTGCTATGCGGACCATGGAGCCTCTTTATATCACGGCTATGCTCCCATATCTCTCTCATTTGGTCTTCAACTCCGGTGATGGTTATTCCACCACTACGGCGGATGATCTCCTCGTACTCAGTATTTTCCTCCTTTAGGACCTTGAATTCAGGCTTCATGTCTTTGAGGGTGGACTTGAGTTCGACAAGCTGGGCCAGCACTTCGTCAAATTTGATTTGGTCATTCCTGGCCCGGTTTTCGGTTTCATCTAATGCCAAAGAGTATAGTGTCTTCCAGTGCAGGAGTACTATCTCGTTGGAGTTAAGAATACGAAGAAACTCTTTCAGTTCGGCATCCCAAGATAAAGGAAATGGAGCAACAAGCTACAGATAAAAATAAAAGCATAAATGGAGCAATTCAAAGCAACAAATGTCTTCTTCATTCACAAGGAAAAAGTACAAAAGGGGGCATCAAGGCCGAGGTACAATTGTTCAGACATAAGCTAATAAAAGAAAGGAAGTGGATATATACTTCAATATTGTCACCCCCAATCTCTTCGTTGGTCCTAGGCACCTCCTCATCCCTTGCCTGCTCGTGCTGGCCAGCCAGATTGACCTCCGGAGGTGGCACTCTGGTCTCCAGCACCCCCGGGTAGACCACCTGGTCCTCCTGATCCTTCGGGGATGAGAGCGGTACTTCAATCCTTGGAGATTAGGGGACGCCATCCTCTCCAGCATCCTCCTCGACGAAGGGTGCTGGAGACACCGGGCTCAATGCAGCGAGGGCCCTCTCCATCTGCTCATCACGGTCCGTACTGAACGCACGAACCGCTTCGGCCGTCAGGGGTACCGGGGACGCCGCCAGCTCGCTGAGAAGCGGCAAGGTTTAGAGGCGAGCAGCTACGTCCATCGCGTAGAGCAGAATCACTACGTCCGCCCCTTGGCTAAGGTTCTCAGACAGCACATTGACAAGTCCGCTAACAAAAATAGCAAACTACAAGCTCACAAAAATCTTCTCTGTGTAAGCACAGAGAACTTCACCTTGCGTTGCCGCAAAGGAAGCCGCATCCTCTGCCCACTGCTTCCTCAGCAGCTCCGCCTTAGCCTCTGCCGCTTTCCCTGTAGCCTCCGTCTTCTCCGCCCTCGCCCTAGCCCGGGACAGAGAGGACTCCATTGCCTTAGCCTCGGAAGCCTTGTCAGCGGCTTCGTCCTTGGCCTTTGTCAAAAGATCGTTGGTCTTCGCCAAGGATCGCTCCAGTTTTCGGTGCTCGGCAGCACCCTTCTTTAATTTGGACTGGACGAGTCCGGAAAGCAGATCGGCCCCTGCATTAAAGGGATACTTCGTCAAAAAAAAAATCTTCTGTAAAACTCCTCGGCCACTCGGCCTGAGCAATAGGAGCACCAACTTGGGCCCCCACAGTCCCAACCTCCTCCTCTAGGCTGGGTAGGATTGGTGCATGCGCCGCTAAAGAGGGGTTTGAACCCCTCTTGTGTAACCCTCCATCCAATGTCCTCTCGAAAGAGGCCGAGGACGAAGACACGGTCATCGGGATGGGACCGGTTGTGGTAAGGGGCAGTTCAGCACGAGAACAGGTCTTCTACCTCTTCGGATCCTTCTCAGCGGCCGGAGCCTGTTCGGCGACCTTCTTCTTACACAGTTGCTTCAAAACATTCACTGCCACAAAAGAAAACGGAGTCAAACGAGGACGCATAATCCTCACCCTCATCGACTTCGTTCTCGGCCGATGCCTCAGGTTGCGCAACCACACCTCGGGCGAGCTCGGACTCCCTATAAGCCCTCACCACCATAGGGGTGCTCATCATTAGGTTTTCGAGCCCGCCAAAGGGTACGGTCGCAGGGTGACGGACTACATGCCCGATACCCCGCCACACGAATTCGGGAGCCCCAGCCCCCTTGTAAAAAAGAAATAGGTTTGCCATTTCGGCCACTTCGATTTACATTGAGCCTTAAAAAGCCGAATCGGGGTAAGGAAGAACCACGATCATTTTCTCTTGAACTGGAAGAACCTAAGAGCTAACTCTAGGGTTGGTTCATACCCTGTCACCAGTAATTCGGCAGCAAAGGCAGTCAAGTGCCTCCATGAATTCGGAGTCACTTGACCGATGGGAAGATAGAATTTATAGAGCAACTCGGCAAAGAGGGGGTAAAGAGGAAAACAAAGGCCGCATTCTAAGCTAGCCTCGTATACATTACAATGCACATGTGGCGGATGATGCGCCCTATCAGTTTCATCGGGAACAACGACTTCGGTCCCCGGAGGAAATTTGCAACGATGGGCTAGAGATTCTATAGTGTCAGCACTAAGGCATGACCTATAATTCTCTATTGGCACTAACTCTGCCTTTTTCCGGCCACCGCCGGCGGATTTGAAGGTCCCTACAACTATTTCCCCGGCAACCTCCCTATCACTACCCGATTGTGAACTAAAGGTGGAAGACATACTTACTTGTCTATTTGGGAAGAGAGAATGCAGCAAATTATAAATCTCTAATTTCGAGCAACTGATCCGGCTAAAAAATTCTTCAAAACCATGAATTTGTAGAGACATTTGCAGAGGAAATGCGAAGAAGAGAGAGTGAAAGGCTTAAAATGAGGCAGAATTAGGGTTTTTATCAAAACCCACGCGACGATTCAAATCCCGTTTTTTCGGGATTCCAACATAAGTATTGGGCTTCCTGATTCCATTCTTGTGTGCCTTATGCCACTAGTCGTGAGCTGTGTGATTGTTAGACTCCGCCATTATTCACTTCGCTCAGCTAGCGGAGGGCGGCGAACTGGCGGAGGGTGAGATGAGCGAGTTGGCAGTCTAATGTATTTGTCGGATCAAAAACTTTAAAAATCTCTATTGCGCAGGTGAGATTTCCCTCATACCTCTTTTTTTTATGGTATAAAACCATTTTTTTCCATTAAAGCTTCAAAACCCCAACACTATACAACTCACCCAAACCAAAAATTGCACATTCTAAAAAAAACAATTTGTGCACGCTTCCTATCTCTATACACACACCATGCCCCCAACAGCTTGCATTGCTTCACCAACTCCTCCATAGAGATACTAACTCCTTGCATCCTGATGGGATATGGACCGACACCTCTCGAGCCCAGCGGAAAGGCCCATTTAATTCGGCCCATTCACAGCGCAGGCTCGAGAGAACCGGTCCAATACATTGCAATCCGGCAAGAAATGCAGTTCGGTAATGCACTCCGGTTCAAAGCCTCTAAACCGAATCAAACCCCTAGCGACTACGCTCCGGTACAAAACCTGCACTGCGACTCACTCTGGTACAAGAGACGCACTACGGTTCACTCCGGCACAAGAGATGCAAAGCAGCTCACTCTGGCTTCAAGCAGTCATGGACTTGTAACTTTTCTGTCTGCACACAATCCGCAGTTGTAAGTGGCCACTTACATGCAGTTACACGCATGCACACACTCCACTACCCACGTTATGTTCAACCACTAGTAACTGCTTTGAAGCAGTTACACACATTCTTATTGGGCCTGCGAGCCCAAACTTATTACTCTTATGTATAAATAGCACATAGGTTGATTAGAGAAGGGTTAGAAGCTATTATTGTAATCTGCACCCCCAAGCAATACACGAAACAAGCTATTTTTCTCTTGTGGATGTAGATTTACACAAAGTAAATCGAACCACGTAAACCCTGTGTTCATTTACTTTCTTTTTTGTCGTTTTATATCTCTTAAGAAAAGTCAGAATCAATCACTAGCGCCGTCTGTGGGAAACAAAATTCTGTGATCCATGAGTTTTCTACTGCTGATACAAGATGACAAGAAGAACCGACGCTATCTCCAACCGCAACCGCAACGGAGATGGAGGAGCCGGTCCCAGTCATAGAGCAGGGAAGGAACCTGTTCATAACGAGAGGAATCCCACTCCCAGCTCTCGAGAAGATAGGACTGACGCAACTGAAAGTCAAAGGACAGAACCGCACGAACAACCCAATCTTGATGAGGTTGTCAAGCGGTTCTTAGAGGAAAAGCAGGACGAATTCCTCGAATTCTTGCGAAGGGGGCAAATCCGCCCCTTGACCGTGAACGGGGGCAGAATCCGCCCCATGATTGTAAAAGGGGACAGAATCCGCCCTGTAATCGTGAAAGGGAGACCAAAGCGTCCTCCTATCAATCGAGGCACGAAGGTCACCAAAGTGAACGCGCCTCCCGCCAACGGAGTGCGCATGATGAGCATAGCCGCTCACCACCACGGCCTCATGTCTATGCAATCTGGAATGAAGGGTTCAGAATGTACGGAGCAGTCCGTACTCCCTTTTCGGATGACATAGTCCAAACTCCTCTCCCTAACAACTACACTGTCCCTCCACTGTCCTATGATAGTTTAGTGGAGCCCCATGATTTCCATGGCTAGTTTCAATATAACATGGTCAATCAGCGCCTCAATGATGTGCATATGTGCAAGCTGTTCCCGGAATTGCTCATCGGGAACGCAAGGTGTTGGTTTGATAGCCTACCCCATGGCAGTATCATATCATATGGAGATTTGATGGCAGCCTTCCACAAAAAGTTCTTTCAAAAGGCCGAAGCCCGAGCCACTTTGGCACAGCTACTGTCAATCCGTCAGGGTCGCGACGAAAAGATCAGCGACTTCATGACGAGGTTCAACCAGGAATGTCTCCAAGTAGATGAAACAAATGATCTACTTGTGATCTTGGCATTCCAAAATGGAATTCTACCAGGTGCAAAGAGCTCATCAAAAACAATCCGCAAACCACACAGGAAATGTGGGACATTGCGTATCAGTTCGCCCGAGCTGATGAGGCGGACCGGAGAAAGAGAAGCCTGGACAGTTCGGTCTGGGGTGACAATAACTCATCCTAATCTGGAGAAGCCCGAGCCTCAATACGCGCCACTGACTAAGTCAAGGGCGGAAATTTTCGAACTTCACTCAGCAATGTTCGAAAAACCAAAGCAGATGACGAAGTCGGCGGCACGCCGAAGTCAGGACAAATATTGCTTCTTCCATGAAGACCATGATCATGATACGGAAGAATGCCACAACCTGGCTGCAGATATCGATGCTCTTGTGAAAGCAGGAGCATTGAAAAAATATCAGGACCGGCGACAGCAAGCCGGAAAGAAAAGACAGAGGAAGAAGAACTGCGATTCCCCAAATGACAAAAAGCAAAAGTAACAAGATCCTGATGGGAAATGGACTGAGACCTCTCGAGCCCAGCGGAAAGACCCATTTAATTCGACCCATTAATAGCACAGACTCGAAAGAACCGGTCCAATCCATTGCAATCAGGCAACAAATGCAGTTCGGTAATGCACTCCGGTTCAAAGCCTCAAAACCGAATCAAACCCCTAGCGACTACGCTCTGGTACAAAAGCTGCACTGCAACTCACTCATGTACAAGAGACGTACTGCTATTCACTCTGGCACAAGAGATGCAAAGCAGCTCACTCCGGCTTCAAGCAGTCATGGACATGTAACTTTTCTGTCGGTACACAATTTGTAGTTGTAAGCGGTCACTTACATGCAGTTACACGCTTGCACACACTCCACTACCCACGTTATATTCAACCGCTAGTAACTGCTTTGAAGCAGTTACACCACACTCTTATTGGGTCTGCGAGCCCAAACCCATTACTCTTGTCTATAAATAGCACATAAGTTGATTAGAGAAGGGTTAGAAGCTATTATTGTAATCTGCACCCCCAAGCAATACACGAAACAATCTATTTTTCTCCCGTGGACGTAGATTTACACAAATTAAATCGAACCACGTAAACCCTGTGTTCATTGACTTTCGTTTTTGTCGTTTTATATCTCTTAAGAAAAGTCAAAATCGATCACATCCTTCTCTTATTCCTTTCTCTCCATATGTGGTAAACTAAAACCGTAACAACACACCTATACAATGCATGTCCTCTATTCTTGTTTGTGCTTTAAGTATATAAGTATCCCTTCTCTTCACCCCAACCCTTTGGCTCTCTCCGTTAACCACATCCTCTCATCACCCTGCTATACACTTCACTACTGACTGGACAAGCAAAAACAAGTGTTCTATCGTTTCCTCCAAGTCTCCGCATAAACAACACCGCTGATCCACTGTTATCCCAATCCTATGCATATATTGGCATGTTGGCAATCTATCCTGCAGCAGCAACCAGATAATGAAGATACACTTTGAGGGGGCAGCATTTTGAAAAAGAAATCTCATCCATGGCACCCTCTGTGTCGGCCTCAAGAGCTCTCTATATGCTTGCTTTATGGAGAACTGACTTGCTTATCCACCCCTGCCCATTAAGCCTGCAGTTCACACACTTCTTGGCCCCAAAGACTTTCCTCACAACCCAAGAGCATTGCCTTGGTGTCTCCATATCTAGTATATCTCTCCCTTTAATATAATACCCATGCACCCATGTAATCCATACTTTATCCTACTGCGAGCTAGGTTCCTGAAGTTCTTACAAATAGCTGCCTTGTTCCATCTTTCCAAGTCTATTATGTTCATCCCACCCACAGTCTTAGGGAGAACCACAGTTTCCCAAGCAACAAGTGCTCTCTTAGACGTGCCTGATTTTCCTATCCATGAGAAAACTCGACATGCTGTTTGGATCAGCCTTATCACCTTCCTGGGCAGTACAAATACTTGACTCCAATACATCAGGATTCCAAAAATGACTGACTTCATTAGCTGCACTCTACCTGCATAAGACAAGACTCTAGCAGCCCGACAATTTATCCTCTACAATATCCACTCCACCAGAGGTTGATACTGCATAGCATTAAGCTTCCTCGCAGCTAATGGAACACCCAATACCTGAAAGGAAAACTCCCCTCACATTCCTGTTAACTGTAGTATATGTTACTTCACCTCTCCACTAACACCTCCAAAATAGATGCAGCTCTTCAATTGATTAGCTCTCAAACCAGAGGAAGCCACAAACTTATCAAGAACAGCCATTACTTGTTGCACCGAGTCTCCATCTCCCCAAGTGAATAACAGAAGGTCATCCGCAAAGCAAACGTGAACTAGATCCAGTTTTTTGCATCTAGGGTGATATTTAAACTAAGTATTCTGCATCAGCCCCTTCAATAATCTCCCCAAATACTCCATACATATGATAAATAAGTCAGAAAAAATGGGATCACCTTGCATAATGCCTATTCCCCCCCCCCCCCCTCCCACAAAACTATTCTTCAGCTCACCATTAACATTAATGACATATGCCACAGAAGTTAAACACTTCATAACCCACTCCACATATCTCAATGGAAACACCAACTCCCAAAGCATTTGTTCAACAAAGCACCACTCCACTAAGTTGTAAGC
This sequence comes from Monarda citriodora, assembly GCA_028566335.1. Lineage (NCBI taxonomy): Eukaryota > Viridiplantae > Streptophyta > Magnoliopsida > Lamiales > Lamiaceae > Monarda > Monarda citriodora. Next base: position 451 of record JAOWBJ010174739.1, on the reverse strand, counting down.
TTTTTGAATATCAACTTTTTTCATGCGTCTAGGATAAATGTTCTTTCCGGCATACCCTTTTATTAATTCATGGTTGAGCAGAATGTTATCAAATATTAGCATGCCCGGAATGAACGCCGACTGGTTCTCACCCGCAACACCACTCAGTACATCCCTCATACGATTTTCCAGAAACTTAGATATGATTTTATATAAAACAGTACAACAAGCAATGGGTCTGAATTCCCTCACCGAACTGGCATTTGAAACTTTTGTAATCAAAGTTATGAGTGCTACATTTATTTCACTTGGCAGTTTTCCAACTTGAAAAAACTGCTGCACCGCCTTAGTGATCTCTGCCTCCAACATACCCTAGCTTTTCTTGAAGAAGTATGTGTTGGAATATTTAGTTAAGGGGGAAGTTAATAAATTTATTATCTGGTTTTGATTATACCAAAGCCCCCTTACTAAT
>JAOWBJ010174631.1:0-11576 GCA_028566335.1 Monarda citriodora | reverse complement strand
ATATATATTGTCATGAAGACAAGGTAGACGCTGTTCAAGTAAAGTATTGTACGGAGAGGGTAGCTTCGGCACCGGAGTATCGAGGAAATCTTAATAAATAAATAATACACTCTTGAGTCTAAATAAAACCTTTGCTTCGGAAGAAGAACGAAATTTGTACATCATTACTGAATTAAAACATAATACTTAGTATATGGAATAGCCATTACAAAATCCTTAAGCTTCAGTACAAAAGAAATGGGATAAGCTGAAGATAACTGAGGACTTCGAATGTTCGTGTGAAGACGAACACCACCAAGAGCTTTGGCTTCGGCAAACCACTCCGTCACTCTGGACCCCACGCGATCTGCTCAACCTGCACACATGGAAAACATATGCAGGGCTGAGTACTTTGAAGCAATCAGTGGACACATATATTTTAACCAGTGACATAACATACGGATCATAGGGGTTAATAGAAAGGACCTATGTCCGAAATACTTTTACTTTACAGAAACTAGGTGAAGCCTTTACCTTGCCCTACATGCCCTGTAAAAACCTGATCTAGGGAGGTTGGCCAACCTCCCTAGAACCTCGATCACTTACCCTGCGTTAAAGTGAACCTGAAGTGCACTACCTAGGGCAACACATGCCCGAGGCCAATCGTATAATAAATCCTTGGCCCTGGGGCCGACAGGTAGGCATTACATAGATGAAACCTTTAAATTAAATATGGCATGGCATATTTAAATAATATAACCTATTCGACCAACTCAGAGGATCTAGTGTGTTCTCAAAGATCGACATGCGGTCTGGTTACCACCAATTGAGGGTGCAAGCCGAAGATGTTCCCAAGACCGTGTTTCGGACCCGGTACGGCCATTACGAGATTGTTGTTGTGCCGTTTGGACTAACCAACGCACCAACAGTCTTTATGGACTTGATGAATAGGTTGTTTCATCCTTATTTTGACAAGTTTGTCCTAGCCTTTATCGACGACGTGTTGGTTTACTCCAAGAGTCAGAGGGAGCATGAAGACCACTCGAGGGTTGTGCTCGAAACGCTAAGAGCCGAGAAACTGTTCGCCAAGTTCACCAAGTGCGAGTTTTGGTTGACTGAAGTAACCTTCCTCATTCACATCGCATATTTCGAAGGGATCCAGGTTGATCCGGCTAAAGTTGAGGCGGTACAGAATTAGAAGACTCCGACCATGCCCAACGAGATCCGAAGTTTCCTAGGACTAGCTGGCTATTACAGAAGGTTTATTGAAGGTTTTTACCAGATAGCCAGACCTCTAACCCAACTGTTGCACAAGGGAACGAAGTTCGAATGGTCGCCGGAGTGCGAAGCGAGCTGAAGACAAAGTTGACCACCGCCCTCGTCCTCATCATTCCCGAGCAAGGCAAAGAGTATGCGATCTACACAGACGCTTCAAAGAGTGGACTTGGGTGTGTTTTGATGCATGAAGGAAATGTAATAGCTTACGCATTACGCCGGTTGAGACCGCACGAGCAGAGTTACCCCACTCATGACCTTGAGTTAGCTGCGGTTGTGCATGCACTAAAGATTTGGAGACACTAGCTGTACGGAGTCCAGTGTGAGGTGTACACTGATCACAAATGCCTCCAGTACTTCTTTGAGCAAAAGGATCTGAACATGCGGCAACAAAGATGGCTCGAGCTAGTGAAAGACTACGATTGTACGATCAATTACCACCCGCACAAGGCCAACGTAGTGGCAGATTCCCTAAGCCGAAAGAGTTCGACAGAACTCGCTAGCTTCGTCACAAGAGAAGAGGCACTAGTGAGAGATTTTGATAGGCTGAAGTTAGAGGTCCTCTCTCCACCAGAGACCGTTGCCAAAGTAATTGCGCTACTGGACGTGGAGCCCGACCTAAGGCAAAGGGTCATTGAGGCCCAAAGAAAGGACGAGGTCCTAGAAGGAGTCCACCTAAAGATATGAATGTGAGAGCTCGGACAGTTCCGAGATGAAGCCGACAACGCTATCACTAAGGATGGAAGGTTGTGCATACCCCGAGATGCAGAGTTGAGGGATGAGATTCTGTGTGACGCCCATGATACCCCGTACACAGCCCACCCTGGGAACACTAAGATGTATCAGGACCTAAGGAGCAAGTTTTGGTGGGAAGGGATGAAGAAGGATGTAGCTTCGTATGTAAGGAGGTGCTTGAATTGTCAACAAGTAAAAGCTATCCACCAGCGACCTTACGGAAAGATGCAGCCCCTGGAGATCCCCGAGTGGAAATGGGATCATATCACCATGGACTTCGTGTCCGGACTGCCGAAGTTTAGAAGAGGCAGTAACGCGATTTGGGCAATAGTAGACCGACTAACTAAAAGCTCGCACTTTCTACCTGTTTCTACAACTTATACGTCGGAGAAGCTCGCTCAGCTTTGTGTCAGAGAGGTCGTATGGCTTCATGGGGTACCGAAATCCATTACCTTGGATAGAGATGCCAAGTTTACCTCAAGGTTTTGGAGAAGCCTACAAAAAGAGATGGGAACCAAGGAAGATATGCTGAGGTCGATAGTGATCGACCGGAGTGGTCAGTGGGAGGCCGCCCTGTCTTTGATAGAGTTCGCTTATAACAACAGTTACCAGGCTACATAGGGATGGCTCCGTATGAGGCTCTCTACGGGAAGAAGTGTTGATCCCCACTTTACTGGGATGGAGTAGGAGAAAGGAAATTGCTGGGTCCAGAAGCAATCAACGAGATGGTCGAAGTAATCTGACAGATCCGAGTAAGGATGAAGGAAGCTCAAGATAGGCAGAAGGTCTACGCAGACCGCGAACGTGCCGAGGCGCAATTTGGCGAATGAGATAGGGTGTTCTTAAAGGTGTCTCCGTTAAAAGGATTGTTGTTTTTAAATCTTTGTACATTTCGCCACCAAAAGGTTTTTTTTATGAGAGTCCGCTCGCTACTTTCCTGAAAGGCATTTGAAAGAGGAGAGGTGAACTAGCGGCTTCAAGCGAACAGGGCATTAAGCGACTTTTGAGGTGGGCTTTCTAACTAAGATCCCCATGTGGGCTAAAACCCTCGAGTGGTCAGCGACCGAGCGGGATTATTTTATGAAGCAATTATGTTTATGTTTCTTTAAAGAGCTTACCATTTCATAGAGTTTTATGAATGATGTATGATGCCTATCTGTCGGCTGTGTGCCAAAAGTTTAAGAAACGATCGGCCTGAGCATGTGTTGCTTAGGTAGTGCACTTTAGGTTCACTTTGCTAATGCAAGCGATCGAGGTTCTAGGTTGAGGTCAGCCAACCTCCCTAGATCAGGTTATTTAAGGGCAGATATGGTGAAGTACTAAAGAAAGGTTGCGCATTAAAGTAAGAGACATTTTTATGGGCATAAGCTCTTTCTATAATCCCTATGCTCCTCTATATATGAATGGTTATGAAATGATTTGGGCTAAGTGTCCACTGAGTGCTTCAAAGTACTCAGCCCTGTACACGTTTTCCTTGTGTACTAGTTGAGTAGGTAATGGTCGAGGTTGATAGCAGTGCCGAGGGGGCTTTTGCCGACGAGCGGGATTTTTGAAGAAGAACTTGGTGGTGCAAGTCCTCATACTTGCATCTAGTGCTTTGTTTAGTGTCCAAAACTCTATCTTATTATTTTTATGGTTATGTAAAAAATCAAACAATTTGTACTTTTCCCTCGCTTCTACCAAACAATCTATTTCTTGAGTAAGTTCGGTTTTACTTTAATGTCAAGCATTCTCACAGTTACGTTAGAATAGAAGATCGTGTGCCGCCGCATCATACCTAAAGGTCGCTAGTCTGAGACTAAGCGATCATTCTATGTCTCACCCTTAATGATCGATAAACTTCATTTCTTTATGCCGAACATCTTTAGATAATGCTTTAAAACTACTTGTTCCACTACAAATTTTCTAAACGACTTATTTCCAAGGCCGCTAGTAGCTGAGCGATATTTTCAAGCGAACTTTAAGACCTTTACTTCGAGAGTCAACAAGAAACTTCTTTACTTATTTACTTCCCGCTATGATGCTTCGCAAGCGATAATTTATAAAGGCCACTCGAGCCAAGCGACAATCTCCAAGTGATGTTTTAAGCAATCCGCTAAAAGTAATTCTAAGCGACATTTTTAGAAAACCGCTCGTGTCGAGCGTTGGTTTGTAAAGCGATTTTTTAATGAGATCTTTTGAGTCTGAGTGATTATTTCAGAATCGCTCGAGGATCAAATTCACTTAATCACACGATCCTCCGTTGTCGCGGTCTTATTTGTTTTACCGTAGCGATCTTTTGGGCTTGGTTTTCCATAATGGGTCTTGGGTCGTTACAGAGACAAGGTTGTGAAGCACTTAATGTGCTTGAATGCAAGAGTATGTTTATTAGCGAGTAAGATATTTTAATATAAGCTATGTTTTGTGCTATATTGAAAAGCGCAAGAGACCTTGAGATGGCTACTTGCGTTTGTATTGAATTATGGCTACATGCATTTGTATTGAGTTGTAATCATGTTTGTTTTGAATTACCACTCTAAAGTGACCTCGCTTGTCACTTGAAAATTATCATAAAGGGTTATACGTTGTAAAATTTTTAAGTCTAGCGAGTTCGCACCAAATAGTATGGAGCTAACTCGGAGTTCGCTTCAAGTTTGGAGTGGAATATGTGAAAGTTCGCTCGAGCTAAGCTTATAGCGATTATTGAGAAAGAAGTGTTTGAAGCGGTTTTAAAGTCCGCTTGACCCAAAAGCGCTAGCGATTTCTTGCGAGCAGAGTCTCGAGCGAGTTTGAGTAGAAATGGTGTTAGAGCATTTTTGAAGTGAGTACTGAGAGAGGGAAGTTAGCACTTTTGGGAGCGACTTTGAGGATCTCCGCTCGAGGGAGAAGTCCGCTTGGGAAAGAAAAATTCGCTCGAGAGTTCTAGCGAACCGCTCTAACGTATGTGTCAGACTAAGCCATTCAGTCAGTATGCATGTTCTACACTAGTAAGAGCTTAGGGTGTAATAAATGCAATGTCAGTCAAATTTTCCTTTTTCCGCAACACGCCACCGCCTATACATACCAACATTGTACGTCCTTTTTTCACAGAATAACCATACCAATAGAATTTCATTATTTTATGAAAGTACAATTATTAGTTCTGAATAGGTACCACTGCACCCCCATAAATACCCCTACCCTTGTGCATTTCATTTCCTTGCTGCCATTACTCAAACTTCATCCAAAATTTAGAGAGAGAAATACCGAGAGAAAGGAAGGAACATAAGCTTAGAGTATGTCCAAAGTTCAAGGTCTTTGAAGGTAAACTCTCCAAACTGTTTTCGTTATGAATGTTGGTATTTTATCTAGGATTTTTCCGAGTCACCATGGTCAAACTGTTAAGTAAAGGTCGAACTAAAGTTTTATGGTTTCCTTCTTCAAAATGTTTTCCTTCGATGTAGTACCGAGCATGGAAAGTAGCTAGAAAAGTTCATTAAGAACCTCATAAAATCCCTCCACTGTTTTCACCTTACTCGAGTCACTGGATTATTATTTTGTTTGTAGTAGAGTGTCTAAGATTAAAACTCCCTGGTTGTTGAGTTCATAAAATAGCCTAAAGGAATAAGTGATTAGCAAGAAACCTAGCGAAGTGCTAGTCCGCTTCAGTTCAAACCCAAAACTTATTTCCGCTAAGGTTTAGAAGTCTTTGTCTGATAGAGCTTTTCTAGAAAGAGAAAAATAGACAAGTCCGATCTAAGCTCACTCATAACCTTGAGCGATAAGATATACTTCGAGAGAAAGTTAATCCTTGTTTAAATTTGTGTCTTATGAGAGTTCGCTCGTTATCTTCTGAAGGGTACTTGAAAGAGGATAAGTGAATTAGCGGCGCCAGCTAGCCGGACACTTAACGACTTTGAGGTGGGCTTTCTAACTAAAACCCTCGAGTGGTTAGCCACCGATGTGAGCTATTTTATGAGCTATTACACTACGTTTTCTTTAAAGAGCTTACCATGCCATAAAGATTTGTGATGTATGAGGATGTATGATGTCTATCTGTTGGCTTTGTGCCATTATTTGAGATACGATCGGCCTGAGCATGTGTTGCTCAGGTTAGTGCACTGCAAGGTTCGTTTCACCACAAGGTGAGCGATCGAGGTTCTAGGTTGAGGTCGGTCAACCTCCCTAGATCGGTTACTAAGGGCGGATATGGTAAGGCATCAAGGTAAAGGTTACACAGTAAGTAAGAGAATTCTTTTCAAGGGCATAGACTCTTTCTAAATTTCATATGTTCCTCTACGTATGGCTGGTAATGAAATTTATTTTGGCATGTGTTCACTCGGTGCTTCAAAATACTCAGCCTTGTGCACGTATTCCTTGTGTGCAGGTTGAGCAGGTTCGGTCAGGGTCAAGGGTGGTGACGAGGTGGCTTTTGCTGATGGTCGAGGTTTTTGAAGAAGAGCTTGGTGGTGCAAGTCCTCAAGCTTGCTCTTGTATTCATTTTGTGTCCAACTCGCTTCCCTTTTAATCGTGATGGATCTGTAAACAATTAAGCAATTTGTACTTCTCTTACGCTGCCACCAGACAATTTACTTCATGTATAAACTCTGCTTTATTTTAATGACAAACGTTTTCTTTCTTTAAAGAGTTAACTGATTCTTATAGTAGTGCGTAGAAGATCGTTCGCCGAAAGTGAGCGATTATACCTAAAGATGGCTCACTTAAGACCAAGCGATAATTCAATGCCACCCACTCAATATTTAACGATTTTTCTTCATCATGCTTAGCGTTTTAAATTATCTCTTTTGACTCTTTCCGCTATATAACTATCAAGCACCCTTTTATGTAATTACTTTAAAAATTCTCTTTGCCCTATAAAAATTCACGAGCGATAATTTCCAAAAGTCGCTAGATCCAAGTGTTTATCTGTAAGCGAGTTTTAAACTCTATTGTTTTTAAAGGATGACAGATAATGTTTTATTAATTCACTTTTCGCTATAAACCTTACAAGCGATAATCCATGAAGGTCGCTCGAACCGAGCGTTAGTCCTCGCAATCGATATTTTTAGGGAATCCGCTCGAGATGGGTATTGATTCCAAGCATCATTTTAAGAGATCTTCTATGTCCGAGCAATTATTTTAAAAGTCCATTCAAAGTCTACATCACTTGTCCACGCAAATTCCGCTTCCGCGCTCTTATATATATTCTCTCGTAGCGATCTTCCGGACTCGGTTTTCTTTAGTGAGTTCGGGGTCATTACAAATATACCACAAATAGATGTAATAATTTATTAGCAAAATACCACAAATAGATACAATAATTTATTTACATAAAAAGCACAAAAAAACATAAAATGCTGCTCACAAAAAGATAAATTTTTCCGCCAAAAAAGGCAAAATAGTTTTTAACACAAACTCTCACTTTATATTAGTATAGATGCCATTATAGAATGATATGAATGGAGGAGTGAGGTCTGATAGCTATACTAAAGGGCTACGGTAAATATAGCTTGGGCCGAACTCATAAAACAAGCCTCCTTGAAATGCAATACTACCTTCGTCTCGTTTAAGTAGTTCCGCTTTCTATTTTCATCCGTCTCACTTATTAGCATCATTACCTATAATGGAAATAACTTTACTACCCATCAACCCATCCCATATAATTAGCAGCCCAATTAACCTTATTGTATCTTAAAACACACACTACATTGTATCTTAAAACACACACTACAGTAGATAAAGAGGAGTGAGAGAGAGGGTCAAAGATGCACCAGTTGTAGGTCCCACGACTACAGACTTTGTTAATTCCATCCTTATTTTAGCCTAATACACGATCTAACTTTACCTCCTTGGTATGTGTGGATAGTTGTTTTGGAGCTTATAATTGAAACCGAGGTAGTATATGATAACAAACAATAGGATTATGCTGGATATTAATGTTTATGTCATGATAACATGCCTACCAAACCCAATTAAGCGCTCGTTTAATGTTATTGTGATGAGGCTGGCCCTAATGCAAGGACGCACGAGGTGGATGCAGCCTTCACTCCGCCGCGCAGCGTCCGGACGCATGGGGCATTCAACGCTGGGGATGGTGTGCTGCATCATGGACGGGCGCTCGTGCGTCCACCCCTCGCGCGCTGGATGCAGCTTTAATTCGTTTTTTTTTATTTTTTTTTTCAATTTTAGCGTTAAAATAATAAAAATAAAATTAAATATGAAATTAAAAAAATACCAACGGCTATATCCCCAAATCACCTATATATACACCTAATTTTCACCTCAATCTCACACAACATTCATCATTTTACTCCTCAATCTCATATTATCTCTTTTTTGCATTTACAAATCAATTTTAAGCTTCAAATGATTGGTCCAATTGTTAAAGAAGAAGATAAAGTGTCACATTGGCTGATGTTGTGCTATTGATGGAAGCTGAAAACAAGTTGATATGCTTGAGAAGCAAAGCATTTCGGAAGTGCGTGAAGATGAAAAAGCTCGATACGAGCCGGATGACGGAAGAGGAGCGAGCTATTCATTCCGCTTTTTTGGAGAAATGATATGCCATCTCCGAAGGAAAATGAATATGTTTGCGATTTAATTTAATTTGAGTATTAATGTAATGCTTTTTATTTTCAATAAAATAAAATATTTTTAATTTTGTGATGTTTTTAATTTTGTGTTTATGAAATTAGATTAAAAAAAACGAAATTATTAAAATATTAATAAAAATTGTGGAGAGTCCAGGATGCGGCTGGAGCTCGTAAAAGGATGCAGTGGACTCGCCGGAAAAGTGGAGAGTCTAGTGGAGAGTCCAGGATGCGGCTGGGGACAGTCTTAGTCAAATTATGGGTTTGTAGGTCAATCAAGAAAAATAAACTATGTGGTTGCAATTAATGTTACAGAAAGAGCTAATTCTAGACAAATATTTTTTTTCTCATATTCAAAAAGAAGACTAATAAATAAGACAGACTAAAAAATGAAAATGCGACTAATTTAATGAGATAAGATAATAATACTTTCCCATTTGGGTCATTTCCTTTATTTTAAAATATTGATTTGTTATATTTTTAATTATCTATACTACTATTATAGAATAATTATTAATCTTTACTTTTATAAATTATTACACTTTCGTCACACACAAAATGTTCAAAATACCTCATGCATCCTCCAAAAATAGAAAGTAATGCATGCTACAGATCCGAGCTCGATTCCTGACTGATATTTTTTTTATTTCTACCTTTGGACTTATTCTCATTCTCAGGACCAATAGTTATTATTTAAACTAACACTTAATTTTATTTTATATTTCTTTGCATTCCAACACAAACATAATTATGTTTAATTTTTCTGCCGCAAAGCCTAAACACGACGCTAATTTTATATTTATAACCCACAACTCGAGTTATCCAATATTGTTAGTAAAACATTTACTTTCCAACTAATAGTTCGGGGATTCGAATTACATTATACTCCTATATCGGCTGTGGGGTGCACTCTTTGTGAGGTGAGTGAATAAATTTTTATTTACCCCAAAAATATATTTATGTCCACTCTAGCAGTAGCAGCGTTTAAAATTCGATATTTATCTATCTATCTGTACTACTATATAATAATTATCACACCCCCTATAAATAGAAATGTTAATAATTTGTCACATGTGAAATGTTCAAAATACCCCGCTTTTTACTAAAAATAGAAAGTAATGCACAATAAAGACCCGGGTTCGATTCCCGACTCATGCATTTATTCTTTTTCTTTTTTAACTCTACTTCTCAGCTTAATCTTACTTTTAGGCCCAATAATTATTATTTAAACTAACTTCTAATTTTTATTTTTAATTTGCTTAATAAATTGATTCACATTACAACACAAACACAAATTATATTTAATTCTTTCCGACGCAATGCGCGAGCAACACGCTAGTATATATAAATATTTTCTAAAGGATGGAGTTGAGTTGGGGGTCAAAAGGGTAAATAGTCAACCCATTAATAAGTTGATTGCGTTATATTCCTTACATTTCGTGTGATTACACGATAATTGGCCATAAGTATCATTTTATATTCTCATATATATTTTTTCTTAAAAATAATTGTCGGGGGACGAAGGTAGTAAATTGGTCTATGTTTAAAATTAACCTATTTTAAAATGGGTTACTTTGAGAAAGCCCGTATTAGCAACGGATGTCCATCTATATTTCGGGCTGGGTTTTGGCCCAATGTAATTTCGGGCCGGACCAAACCTCTGCCCACCTCAATATCATTGTTAAGTGAAAATTCATTTTTTTAAAACAAGAGTAGGTTATTTAAAGGAAACTTAGTCAAAGACAAATAAACTCAAAAGTGAAAATGAATAAATATTCTCTCTGTTCTGTCGCATTATTCCAATAAATTAAATATATATAAAGTATAAAATAATGAAAATTGACTAATGCCGCGAAACGACGAGTATAACGCAAGGTTGAAAAGTGAAACGAGAGGAAGAGGCCGTGCAATAGTGCACGCTTGGGTGGGGGAGTGGGGCCAAGAGATGAATAATGTGAAGGAAAGGTCCGGTAGGGTTGTACTGTACATTACACAATTGCATATGCAATTGTTTTGCAGTCGCTCAAAAATGGCTAAACATTTTCTGACAATCCCATTCTCTCCTTGCGTTACCATACACTTCCGTATATTATTACCCTTACCATCTCCGTATATACGCATTTGAAATTATGTTATTATTTCTATTCCATTTCTTACTTTTTTCCGAGAAATAGTATTCCATCCGTCCGTTGAAATTGTCTATGTTTCTTTATTCGAACGTTCCATTTAAACTACTCACAATGTAGACTTCAAAAGTTGGGATCTCTCCGTATTTTTCGGTGGATAGAAACTCCGCCCGAATCTGCTGCAATCCACGGGGTCTCACCCCGGGTCTCCATTCTTTTAAAAATATTTTTTATTCATTTTTTTAATTTAATTTTTTAATTTAATTTTTATAACTATAAATATAAATGCAAAACTACATAATATTGAATTGAAATATGCAAAACTACATAATATTGAATTACAAAACATAATTTAAAATTACTAATCTTAAAAAAAATAGATTAGTAAAACACAAATTTTTTTTTCTTTAGAAAAAAAAATATTTTCAACGTTAAAAATAAAAAATAAAATAAAATTGGACTAAATGTTGCGATCCTGGTAGCGTTGTTGCACCATCGAGCCTCATGGCTGGGGCGTCCTTGGGGCTCCGCTGTGCAACCCCGCCCGCGCCCTCTAGATTGCGAGAGGTAATTGTCCCATTTCTTTAAAAGAAAGTGAATAAGTGGTAGAAAATATCTTTCAAATTTATCTATCTCACACAGTCTTAGTATGCGTAACAAAAGTGATAGACACTAATGACGTGAGACAGAGGGAGTACTCTTTGTCCCTTTATATTAGATACATTAGCATTGAGCGTTGATCGATCTCAACTTTTCGAGAGCCCGTTAACATGCAAGAAACAAGAGAACGTAAAGAGAATAGAAAGGAGACACGAGAATTTACGTGGTTCGATCTGCTATGTTGGCAGATCTACGTCCACGGGAGAGAAAGAGGAGCTTTGTATTGCTTTGTGAGTATGAGTGTGTGTGTCGT
>JAOWBJ010174523.1:0-11578 GCA_028566335.1 Monarda citriodora | reverse complement strand
GAGTGTAACTTGACGTGATTGCAGCGGAACCAACCTAACTACATATTTGCCAAAAATAACTTAGTGTATTTTCATACACTCACATATAGGGGCTGATCAAGTGATCCGGAGGTGCATCCCCGAGACCGAGCAAGAAGATATCCTCTTGCATTGCCACTCTCTAGCTTGTGGAGGGCACTTTGGCCCGAAAAGAACCGCCTCTTCACATCCTCACTCTTCTCTATAAACCTACCCTCTCCCTCTCATAATTCTAACCTATTCACTCAAGATACTTGCAGAATTCTCTTATAAAGCAAAAATACAATGCCTCCTCATAGAGCCAAAGTCTCGGCAATGAAGAGAAGCTGGAGAGATACCACGCCAGAAACCTCACCCGAGCTTTCCCTAGAAGCGGAAACGGAGATGCATGAGCCAGAAGTCCCTACCGACCCTCAGCCTCCGAAGATGCAACCTAGAAAGAAGGCCGAGAAGAAGGATTCATCGGAAGAAGTCTCGCCTCCGGTCAAGACCTCAACTGCCAAGCCGGACAAGCCTACGAAGCCAACCAAGGGAGAAAAAGCGCGCAAGACCCTAGTCTCTGCCCAAATCTCGCGGTCATCAGAAGTTCACGTGGATTCTCCGCCCAAGGATCTAAACTCTGTCCCCAAGAAGAGTCCGGAGAAGAAAAAGACGACCAAGAGCAAGAAGCCCCCTTTGCCGTTGAAGAAGCCGCAAAAGAAGCCCTCTCCCGCTCATGAGCCTTCTCCGGTGGATGAGCCACGAAACTCTGAATACATTGCAGACCTCGAGGAGGAAGATCCTACAAAGACCCAAACTCCGGAGAAAGCCAAGTCGAGAAAGACGCAGAAGACCAAGGTCAAGAAGAAGACCAAGTTGTTCATACCATCGAGGTTTAAGGAAGTGGAAGGTGAGAGGCTCGAGTCCGAGGTGATTGTGGTGCCTACATCCAAGCCTCGCCCTAGTAGTCGCCGAAAGATTGATGTGAACGTGGAGCCTGAGGACGGACACACGGCGACTGAGGACTCGGAGGAGGAAGAAGAGAAAAAGTTGGAGGAAGTGTTGGAAAGTGAGACGGAGATTAGCCCTATGCCATCAAACAACCCAGCCCCGGAAGATGACTCGTTTGAGAAGCTGTTGGATTTAGCCGAGATTGTCGCTGCTAAAGAGAGACAGCGCGAGGGCAAAATTATGACGGAGCCTAAGAAAAAGTAGAATGCGGAATGGAGGATTGAGGACACGCCCCGCACTAGAGGGCCGAAGATCCGCACTCCGCCGCACAGTTTGGGCAGTTCAAGCCAGTAAAGAAGCGGAAGTTCGTCGGATTCCGTGAGGGATGTTTTCCAACATCCTAGCAAGTTTGAGAGATTTTTGGTGAAAGATATCAACAATTTGGAGGAAGTGGTAGTCCAGTTCAAGGACTCGAAGCTGGAGGAGAACCTCAAGAAGAGAAGGACCAGAGCGAAGAAGTACTCGACTGGGTACCTTGTGCACATGTCGTTGCTCGATGCTCTCCAAGCCCGTGAGACCTTCATCGATTACCTGGCCAGGGCTGGACTCATGTGGTTGACGGAGATGAGCTCGCTGCATGTACCTATGTGTTTATGTATGAGTTCTTTACCTCTTTTAGTTTTGAGACCACGAATGATTTGAACAAAATTTGCATTAAGTTTCGATTGTTCAATGAGTATCACGACATGAGTTTCAATGAATGTAGTGTTAGGCTAGGGATTTATTCGTTAAAAGACATAGTTAATGGGAGTGTTAATGAGTTGCAATTGGGATTACCGTGTAGAGATGTACGTATTAATGAGGATAGAGCCTGGGGTTATGTCACTGGCCGCAACGAGGTGTATCATTACTCTCGTGCCTTTGGGTATAACATCATAGATCCGGTGCTTCGTATGGTCCATGTGTTTTTGGTTACTAACGTGCTAGGTACATCCACAGCGTATTCAAGAGTCCCAGCAACTGTGTTATACCTCCTTTGGGGCATTGTGATGGAGAAGAAAGTCCACCTTGGATTCTGGCTGGCCTACAACATCAACACCATCAGTCGAAGCCCGCATCGCCTCTTGACCATCTGCCAGTACTTGGCCAGGTTCTTCAATCAGAACATTGAGACAGACAAGCCCGACGTGCTGGCCGCGAATCAACTGACGCCGCCACCGCAAATGTTCGACCTTGAGTTCCTCCGAAATGCTGGAATCATCCGAGTCATTGGTGATTTCCCCTACTTCTATGAACTCGGAGAGGACCCCACTTCTTTGCTATCTAAGAGTTCGGGCACGGAAAAGTCAAGTGAGATGGACAAGTGGCTGAAGAGAATCGAGAAGAGGATGGACTAGCTATCGGAGAAGGACGAGCTTACAGCGCAAGAGATGAAGAAAATTCGGGATGAGCAGAAGCAAGGCATGAAGGAATTACAAGGAGACCTTTCCAAGCTCATAGCCCAAGTGGCACGGTTGGCCAGTTCACAGCTCCCGCCTCCTTAGCGTACTCCCTCTGATGACCAAGAATCCGAAGGTGAAGACGAAGATCAGAACTCCCCCAGTACTGTTAAGGACCCCCCACATCGAAGAAGGACACTCGTAACCCCGCAAGCGGCGGGGGAGATAAATTCTTTCCTATCGCTCTTTTTATGTGTTTGTACATATGTGTGTTTTTATTTTGTCTTTGTTATTTATGTTTATGTGTTTTTACGTTTTGTGTTTTGAGCATGATTCCTGTCCCTTTTTTATCACTTAGACTGTACTTGCTTGATAGAGAGCATGGTCTAAGTCTGAGGAGGGGGATGTTTTGTGAAATGTTGTCGTGTTAGGAATCTATGCATGTGAGTCAGTGTGTGAATGGTCAGTTTGTCCGGCTGGCCAGTGTGTCTGTATTTGTGTGTCTTTGTGTTTATGTCAAAAATTGGAAACATGTGTTATGTGAATATCATTCTTTTGAAAAGGGACCCCACCCTGAAAATTTTTCTTTCCCCAAGGTTTAAAATGCATTGGATGACAATGGTATGAAAGAAAAGTTCTTGCTACACATTCGTTTTAAAACCTCACATATGCTTAGAATTGAGATTCAAAGTAGAACACATTTTGTTGTGAGAGTTTGAGGGTGTGTGTCATGCATAATTGAGATATCATTTTGTCATTTTAGGCTTGATTAGAAGGCAACTAGGATAACCATTTGAGCTTAATTTTTCTTAAATGCCTACCTAATGAATTATCCTTAGTAGCCCAATTTGAAGCTTAGGCCATGTTCTTTCATAAGCCGGAAAATTAATCCACTAAGCCTCAAAAAGAAGACCTTCATCCGAGCCCCAACTATGCATAACAAACTTACTTGGTCACAATTGAATGCATGAACTATTTTTTCTCAAGAAAGTTGCCATCTTTTTGAATATCTTGCTTCTGTAAAGTAAAAAAAAAAGAGTAAAAAAAGAAGAAAAAAAAAGAAAAGAATAAGAGTCTCGTAAAAAAATGAGACTGCAAAAAAAAAGATGAAAAAGGGCAGTAGTCAAAACTGCCCTGTTTGTTTGCTTGTACATAGTCAGTACAGGAAGAAGCATGAAATGAAGAAGTGTTTGGCAACACTATTTTATATTTGAGTTCACTGCATTCGTGTGTTGGTTATGTAAGTGTGCCTCCTTTGTTTTGCAAATGCATAGTTTGAATTTTCTTTGAAATGGAGCCTAGGAACCTTAGGATCGAACCAATGTCGATTTGCCACGGTCCAAAAGCCCCATTACAACCTATGAAGGCCCGAATCAGCCATCTTGACTAAGTGATATCTTGGTGACATGCATGTGGTGAGAATTGAGAGAAGCACCCGGATTGAAAGAAGGTGAGATGAGTGATCATCAAACCTATGTGTAGCATGCCACAGTCTTGATAATTGGACAATAAATTCTTAACTTTGGGAACTGAAAAAGGATTGGGGGAGTACTTGCTTAAGGGAAGGGTTGATTCATAACTATGTACTCCAAATTTTTGACATGTTGTGTGTGTATGTGTGAAGTCTTGTGTGTTTAGAGTCTTTTGTTGTTTTAGTCTTTAGTGTCATGTGAGTGTGTCTTAGGTGACTTAAAACCTGAAAAAATAAGCAAAGGCTTAACCACATACTTGGGGGCAAGTATGACCCAAGTGTGAGGAGGTTTGATAGGTCGGTTTTAGTCATCTAATTTCTTGTTATTTTTAGTGTTTATTTGTGTGTTTTTTTGTTAGTTTGTGTGTGTTTTGAGTAGGAAATCGGGAGAATCACTCGGTGGCCTAAAGATGGAGGGATGTGAAGAAATGGGGAGAAAAGCAAGGAAAATGAGGGGAAAATGTGCAAGGTTGAGAAGAAGAAGAATTGGCCCAGTTTGTCAAACTGGCCAGGATTTGAAGCAAGTGTCTAACACCCAAGTCAACTTGAAGACCATCTCAGCACGTGGATGACAGCGTGGACAACGCTGAAGCTTGACCAAGGAAAACTGCCACGTCAGCGCCGGTGAGGTGGAAGACCAAGGAGTATAAAAGCCAACACTTGGTTTAATTTTAAGAGCTTTTCTTTTCCATTCACATGGGAGAGATTAGTTAGACACTTAGCTTCATCTTTTGCTTGGGGAAGAAACAAACACTCGTAGCTAGTAGTATTTTGCTTTTGGTGAATGAACACTAGAAGATTTAGAGGCTCCTATATCCTCATTTGCTTTGTATTAATTTTGTTTTAGTGTTGAACTCGTAGCTAGCACTTGCTTTTGTTGTGGATATTGAATGATTTATGGTATTTTCTTCTTTTGCATTGAAGTTGGTCGCATTTATGAGTTTTGAGGTAAGTCCATTTATTTCTCAAGCTTAGTTGTGTTTATGAGAAGTGATGGTAATCGAAGGTTAGGTTAGAGGTAGAGGTAGTTAATGCATTTCATAATTGAGCAAGAGTTTGGTATAGTAGTTATTTTTCTATAGTTGTTAGAGTGTTCATGCATAATCAAAAATCCTTGGAAAATCTCCACAAAAAGAATTTTAGTTTCAAGTTTTTTCTCGAGGCTAACTTTCTCCATCTCTACCAAATTCAAGTCTCAAATGTTCTTTGTGTTAAAGTCATCAAGCCCTTAGCTTAGATTTTCGTGATCTCTGCATTTTGTTCATGTTCGTAGTGTTCATGTTAGTTTAAATTTCGATTTCTTGTTGAAGATGATGATTTGCAGCTTTTGATTTTTGTTTTCAAGGTATTTTTTGCATTTTCGATATTTTAATTATTAGTTTAGGATTTAATTTTAATTTCAGCCTTTGTGACTTGCTCTCTACTCCATTTAATGTGAAAGACTTGCTGATTTGGATGTAATTATTTATTTTTAAGTGGTTAAATTTAATTGTCCAGTCGGTAATGTAACTTAGTGGTTAATACCCGGTTATTACCTGGCAGTTTTGCAAACTGCCGGCTGTCAGCCCACAATGCAGCTTTTAATTGTCATATCATCCCTAATCATTCCTATTTTAATTTAATGAGCCTGTTGGAGTATGCCCCAAGTCTGATTTAGTATTTAATTTTCACTAAGAGTCTATTATTTTATAGTGTCCACATCCTAGTAGTAGGAGGAAGCTAGCTTAGGATAGTTTAAAGTTTATTTTGTACTTAGGCATTTAGATTATTCTCTTTATATTCTCAGTCTCGTACCTTAGTCAGTAGTATGCATGTACTTATGTTTTGTTTTCAAAAGTTTTTGCAAGTTTAATCAGTAGCTTAGCTTTTCTGTTTTCGCCTAGAAATAATAAATCTTGCCTCTTGCCTAGTCTAACAAACTGGGCAATCTATTTTCAAATTTCGGTTTCTTTTCACTGTGCTACTTTCAGTCCGTTTTAGTCTTGACTAGTTTAGTTCAAATTTGTGCTTTATGTTAAATTTCAGTTCCCCGCATTTACTTTTAAAGCGTGGCGGCATAACCAAAAACCCCCAAGTGTAGAGAAATATATCAATTGGGCAACACATATCCTCGTGGAATCGACATTCGGACTTCCATATACTACTCAATAGTATTTTGGGGAGCTGAATAAAATCTTGAGGGGAAAGGGACGAGCCTACGACACTCTAGATCTTTCATATCGCACATCCGTCTACCCTTCAAATGGCGCTGTTGCCGGGGATATGGTGTTTTCTTTTGTTGTTTTCTTTTTCTTGACTCAGAGATTACGAATGTGTTGCTAGCACTTTTCTTTTGTTGTTTTCTTAACTCACCACCTTTCTTTTGTTGTCTTCTTTTTTCTTTTGTTTATGAGCAGGTCCTCTTCACCCAGGCTGTTTTTCGACACGGAGATCGAGAAGACTGCGAAGAGGCTGCGCAAGGAGGCCCGATTGAGAAAGTTGGCGGAATCACAGAGCACTGACCAGGCCAACTCAACAACCAACCCAACCAGGACCACATTCTTAGAGATAGAGAATTCCGAGGAGAATCGGAAGGAGTTTAAATCTGAGGAGGAGCAGGAGTACGAGGACACTTCAACATCATCGTCCGAAGGAAGCACTCCAACTGAAGAAAGCATGGAAATGGTGGTGGATCCAGACCCCAGAATCTGTGACCTCACTAGCCATGTGGCGACTGACCCCAATTCACCTATCAAGTAGCCCGACGGAACACCAAATATCGAGCTTAAAATTCCATTGTTGCATGTATTGCCCAAGTTCTACGGGAAGCCAGGAGAAGACCCTTACAGTTTCTTGAGCGAATTCATTCGCTTGTGCAGTATCCAGAAGAGGCCAACGGGTGTCACCGAGGAGACATTCCGGCTATTTGCTCTCCTCTTCACACTTTCGGGAGAAGCAAATGCGTGGTTTGGAAGATTGCCAGCCGAGTCGATTACAACATGGACATAAATGAGGAAGCAACTCCTCGAGCATTTCTTTCCACCCACCAAGACCAATGCCATTAAGAAGGAGATCACAAGTGTGCAACAACACTACGACGAGACTCTAAGTTCCTACTGGAGTCGATTCAAGAGATTGGTTCAGTCTTGTTCTAACCACAAGTTTTCGGAAGGAGACTTGTTGCAATACTTCTACCAAGGGATGACTTATGAGAACAAACACTTGGTGAATTCTTCAAGTGGTGGAGGATTATTGATGCAAAGACTCAGCGAGCAAGGAATCTCATTCAACGTCTAGTGGATGCTACACGGGAGTATGAAAACCCGCAAATGAGGATCGTGAGGAAAGGAACCTTCGTAGGAGCTAGCACGGCCGATCTTGAGGCCAAGATTGATGCAAAAATTGGAAGTCTTGAGAAGTTGCTTACGACTGTGGTAGAGAAAGTTGGAAAAAGCCCGAGGGGAGAAATGATGTGTGGAATTTGCGGAAAGGATGACCATACTACACCCTATTGTAGAATGGAAGAAGGCCATGCTATTGATCAAGTCAATGCTATGGGGGATTGGCAACCTAGAGGTCCGAAGAGGGATCCATTTGCTCCCACATACAGCCCGGGATGGCGAGACCACCCGAATTTTAGGTGGTCCGAGCCCAATCAACAAAACCAAGGTGCAGCCCAACAAAACCACAATCAAGGAGGTAACAACGCTTACAGGCCACCCCATCAACGTGGCCAGCCACAGGGATTTCAACAGCCCCAGCCCAAGCAGCCCAAGCAGCCCAAGTCGTTGGAAGACATGATGGGAGATTTGATCAATTCCCAAAAAATGATGCAAAATAATGTGAGAAGCAACCATGATGCAGTACAACGGATACAAGATGCAATACATGAGCAAAAGACAAGCTCGACCACTTGGAGAGGCAAATGAAGCAATTGGCCACGTCCATCAATGACCTACGGGAAATGGTGGAGGTATCCCAGCTCAAGTGCAACCACCAAGAAAAGAAACTGCAAATCAGGTTACTGTTAGATCGGGAAGAGAGTTACAAGCTCCGAGGAGCGACCACCCAAACATCGGACCTGTGGAGAGTTCAAAGCAAGGAGGTAGTGCTTCAAAACATTGCCTAAACCAGGAAGTCAGCCAGCTTGATCCAGCGGAGGACAGTGATGAGGAGGTTGATGAGCATATCAACATTCCTCAAAACAATTCTCCCCAGTGCCTAAGGAGCTCAAAGCAGGGAGAGATGGCGAGGAGAAGGAAGTGCTGGAGCAAGTGAAAAAGGTGAAACCACCTTTTCCTGGCCGGTTGATCAAGAAGACAAAGAAGGAAGACCCCACGGACTTCATGACCATATTTAGCAAATTGGAGGTGAACATACCATTTATGGAAGCTTTGAAGCTGCCCTCGGTGAGCAAGTTCATCAAGGATTGCATTGCGGGAAGATCAAAGCTGGAGGGAAAGATCGTTGTTGGCGAGAACGTGTCTACTATCATCCAAAACCATCTCCCCTCCAAATGCAATGATCCAGGTATGTTCTCACTCCCAATTACAATTGGAGATGTTCATATTCCTCATGCTATGTGTGATCTTGGAGCATCCATTAATGTCATGCTTTTGTCTATCTATAATCGCATGGTTGGAGTGGAACTATCTGAAACAAGAGTAGTGATCCAGTTAGCCGATAGGTCATGTATTTGCCCTGAGGGAGTTCTTAAGAATGTGGTAGTTAATGTGCATGAATTTCAATATCCCATTGATTTCTATGTGATTAGGATGAATGATATTCTATCTAAGAATTCTAGCGGAGTATTATTAGGTAGGCCATTCTTAAGAACTGCAAAAAGCATGATTGATGTCTTCTAAAGTACTATTTGTCCAGACTATCATGGAGATAATTTACATTTGGAATTGATGATGAAATGAAAAGGCCTTCGAATGTTGAGAATGCATATACAATGGATATAATTGACCCCATGGTCCAAGAATGTCTTGAGACCGAGTTTTTGCGGGATAGGTACCCTATGGAAACTGAAGAAGATGAAATTGGAATGGAATCGGGAGAAGTGAGCAAGTTGTTCACTTCACAAGGCTTAACTGATGAGGAAATAGAGGAGGCCGTCATGAATTGGTGTGCCAAGCGCGAGGTAGCGGAATCCGCCAGTAAACTGCCGGATTGAAGAGAACTGCCCAATGCCAGCAGCTTGCCTGAGGCCAACAGCTTGCCTCATTCTAGCGGATTGCCCAAGTCTAGCAAACTGCCCAATCTCAATGCGGAGGAAAAATTGGAGCCATCTGATGTTCGACCCCCAAAGCTGAAACTGAAGCCATTACCTTCCAACCTCAAATACGTCTATCTTGGAGATAATGAGACCTTGCCGGTCATCATAAACAGTGGCTTAAAGGAGAACCAAGAGGCGCAATTGATCGAGTTGTTGAAGAGGCACAAAAAGGCAATAGGGTGGACTTTGGCCGATCTTACTGGAATCAGCCCCGACATCTGCATGCACTACAACAACTTGCAGGACAATGCCAAACCACACTGTGATCTCCAAAGGAAGCTCAATCTTAACATGCGAGAAGTGGTTTTGAAGGAGGTGCTCAAATTGCTATCTATAGGGATCATCTACCCTATACCCGATAGCAAGTGGGTAAGCCCCATCCACATGGTGCCAAAAAAATCTGGGATTCAAGTGGTGGAAAACGCAAACAACGAGTTGGTGCCTACAAGACTAGTGACCGGATGAAGGATGTGTATCGATTACCGGAAGCTCAATGATGCCACTCGGAAGGACCATTTCCATTTGCCATTCATCGACCAAATGCTCGAGAGGCTGGCCGTAAAGAAGTACTTTTGTTTTCTCGATGGGTACAGTGGTTAACTTCAAATTTATGTCAACCCCGACGATCAAGAGAAGATAACTTTTACGTGCCCCTTCGGCACCTATGCTTATCAGCGCATGCTATTTGGTCTGTGCAATGCGCCTGGGACCTTTCAACGATGCATGATGAGTATATATTCTGATCTTATTGAAGAATGCATTGAAGTCTTCATGGACAACTTCATCATGTATGGAGACTCCTTTTCCAAATGCTTGGACAACCTCGATTTGATACTTGCAAGATGTGAGAAGAAGAGCATAGTCTTGAACTTCGAGAAATGCCACTTTATGGTAGAAGAAGAGATAGTGCTTGGCCATGTAGTATCCGGGAGAGGAATTGAAGTGGACAGGGCCAAGGTGGAAGTTATTGGCCAACTGCCTTATCCGACCAATCAGAGAGAGATCCGTGGATTTCTTGGCCATGCGGGATTTTATCGGAGATTCATCGAGGATTTTGCCAAGATAGCTCGACCGTTGACTCGCCTTCTTCAAAACAATGTGGAATTCGTGTTCGATGAGGAATTTAAGAAGGCCTTTCAAATCTTGAAGCTCCACGCCAGTTATTCAAGGCCCCGATTGGAGCCTCCCTTTCGAGATCATGTGCGATACAAGTGACCAAGCCGTCGGAGCTGTCCCAGGCCAACGCATTGGAAAGGAAAGTCATGTCATCTACTATACATCCAAGACCCTTAATCAAGCTCAAGGAAACTATGACACCACCGAGAAGGAGCTTCTTGCGGTGGTCTATGCTTTCGAGAAGTTTCGACCCTATCTTCTTGGGTCGAAAATCATTGTTTATACCGATCACGCAGCTCTTAAGTACCTATTGTCGAAAAAGGTGACCTGGGTTCTCTTACTCCGAGAGTTTGATTGAGAGGTTCGAGACAAGAAAGGAGCGGAGAAAAAAGTTGCGGATCACGTAAGCTGAATAGTCAAGGAGAGAGTTCACGAACCCGTGAATGATCACTTCCCAGAGGAGCAGCTATATTCTACCCAAGTTGTCCAACCGGGCAGTTTGGAAACCCAAGTTAAGAAAGCAGGAAGGCGCGGAGAGCCATGGTTTGCAGACATCGTCAACTATCTCACGACCGGAGATTTTCCCTCTAACCTAATTATCACCACAGCCCAAAGGATGAAGATCAAAAGCGAGAGTAAACATTACTTTTGGGATGATCCTTATTTGTGGAAGATAGGAGTTGACCAAGTTATCCGGAGGTGCATTCCCGTGAATGAGCAAGACGATATCCTTTTGCATTGCCACTCTCTAGCTTGTGGAGGACACTTTGGTCCGAAAAGAACTGCAAGGAAGGTTTTGGATAGTGGGTTCTTTTGGCCCACCCTCCATCGTGATGCGTATTGATTTTGTAAGAGATGCTCAAGATGCCAATTTATGGGAGGTTTATCAGCCAAGGATGAGATGCCACAAAAGCCCATCATCGTGTGCGAGATCTTTGATGTGCGGGGAATGGATTTTATGGGGCCTTTTCTGAGTTCGTTTGGGAATGGTTATATCTTAGTGGCAGTTGTCTATGTTTCTAAATGGGTGGAAGCCAAGGCCACAAAGACACGTGTTGCTCGGGAGGTTTCCTCATTCCTCAAGTCTACAATTTTCAGACACTATGGAATACCCAAGGCCAGCATAAGTGATCAAGGCACTCACTTTTGCAATCGCACAATTGAGTCCTTGATG
Organism: Monarda citriodora; assembly: GCA_028566335.1. NCBI lineage: Eukaryota > Viridiplantae > Streptophyta > Magnoliopsida > Lamiales > Lamiaceae > Monarda > Monarda citriodora. Next base: position 170 of record JAOWBJ010174523.1, on the reverse strand, counting down.
AAGAAGTATGGGGTTCATCGTAGATTGTCTACGCCTTATCACCCCTAGTCCAATGGCTAAGCGGAGATATCAAATAGGGAAATCAAGCACATATTGGAGAGGACCGTGAATCCTTCTCGAAAGGATTGGAGTGCAAGGCTAGATGATGCACTTTGGGCCTATCGCACAGC
>JAOWBJ010174414.1:292-11581 GCA_028566335.1 Monarda citriodora | reverse complement strand
AGTTTCCACCAACCACCCCTCCTCTCTTCCGCGCCCAAACTCTTGATCGGTAGTGTCCTCGAGGCTCGGCCTTGTAGTGAGTCTAGAGGGTCGCTACAGCATCAGGTGTACTAGACTGGCAAACATGAGAATCTTCACTAGCTTGCATCAGTAATTCCATTGGCAAGCATGAGAATCTTCACTAGCTTGCTCTCTTCTACTTCATGTTTTGTGGTTAACTCTGTTGCGTATTTCGTTTGGCTTATGAAAATAAAATGACAAACTCTAGTATAACCCGAGTCGAGGAAAGTTCACTTTTCACAAGACAAAATATGTCCCGCTAGTGATCATAGTTTAGCATGTCGTCCCTAAAGATAAAACAACCATGTCTCCAATGGTAGCAACACTACAAACTGAAAGAGCTCCGGCGAACTGGACTGTGGTGATGATGAGCTTGACAATGACATAGGAGAGATGCTATGCAAAGAGATGAATTTTCATGTATGACTTGTATGAATTCATGTGTGATTTTGGTTCCTCTACTGCAAGCCTATCACCGTTTATAGGCAACTCACAAGAGGGGATCATCAATGCCACGATGACATTAACAACCACTAAAGGTGAGAAAATGAAAGGTGAAGAGTTGCAGACTCTAAGAGTCTCAAGCAACCCAAAGGCCATATGAGCAACCAAGGGGTCACATGCGAATTGGACTGAATCAATCACGTCGGGCTAAAGTTCAACCACCGACGGGCCACACAAATTGAGTTTCAAAACAGCTCAATACACTATACTTTTGGAGGTCCAAAAAAATACAATACACAAGCTCAATCCATAAGCCCAAAGGACAATACAAATGACCAATTTCCAAGATCCAAGTCCACGAAACCCGAGCTGAACCGAGCCGAACTAGGCGGGCTGGCGGGCGGCGGCACACGCGCACACACGCGCGTGTGCTCGCGAGCACACACTCTCTTGCAAACCTACTTCTACTTGGTACTAGCCCATATGTTTAAACACTTATAAACATTCCCTCGCTTTGGTATTTTTCCAATAAAGTACAACACTCTCACCATAACAAAGAATGGAAATTTTAAACGCTGAGCTCACCGGAATTCGATTTTGAGAAAATAAGTACATCACGTTCATCTACTCTGAAAGTAGAATAATATTATAATATTTAATTTAATAAATAAATAAATTGAATATTAATTATTAATTATTTTGAATGAACCAAAATTCAATTCAAACAGAGGCTTCCCAGATATTTCCGAAGTGACATCCCAGGTAATAACAAAGTAACTATCACTATTAAAGGTTCCTTACAAGCTCCAATAAACAGCAAGAAAACTAAGATCATGCTAGTACATCAAGATTATATTTCGGAAGAATTTGAAACATTTCAAGAATTCATGATACTAACCATCAAAATTAAAACCACAGGTACATTAATTAAATTCAAAGAAAACATTCACTCACACATGCTCATCTTGGCAAGGTTCTCGTGTTTTACTTTCGACATCATTGTCACTTTCCGAATAAAACCACTCTTAAGGAAAATTCTTTCCTCTGATGTATTACCACAATTAAGAAATTTGATGGCAGCAATACTATCGCCATACCAATTTAAAAATGTATTAGAACTTTGGTCCTTGATAAATTATAGTCCTAATCGAAGAGTAGGTGTGCGTGATATATTCATTTGCTCATTACCAATTTTTGGTGAGTGACACTTGAATGTATAATGTTCGGAGTTTGGATGAATTACTTCATTTGATAAAATATTGAGTGTGAAAAGCTCCTGATTGAAGCGTTCACACTAAGAGCGGTTAGCACCGGTCTGCCTGGTCAACGCTTGGTCAACGAGCATTTAATGCTTTTACTGTATGAAGCTTACTCCTGAGCTGAGAGCGAAGCTTGCTCCTATACGAGAGCTAAGCTTGCTTGCTCTTGAGCGAGATTGAAACTTGCTTGCTCCTAAGAGAGCTAGAGCGCTCGGTCCTGAGAAAGCGAGAGCTGCACTTGCTCCTGAGAGAGCGAGAGCGATTGCTCCCAACATATCGAGATTTGTTTCCTGGGTGGAGCATCTAACCAAGCTTTTGACCCTCTTGAGTGGAGCTTTTGACCTTCATACTTAGAATATTTTCTAAGTGTAAATTCTGAATGAATCTGGACATAAGACATGTCCAGATTCGGGCGTTTGGTTCATGCAATTATGACTCATATAACTCATGGGGATGATTACGTAACCTCGATAATGGTTGTATGAATGACACTAATACCCTACTAGTGAGCTATGTCTTTAGATAGGATATGCGTGCACATTTTTATATGCTTGGAAAAAATACACGCACATACAAGCATCTAGAAGCATACTCATTTTCTTTCTTGAGCTCATCTTACCTTATTTCTAGTTTGCCGGAGCTCTAAATTATTGTGGTACTACTCATTCAGAGATGTAGCCATTTTATCTTCGGGAAATATACTCTATTACCGAGAGCACTACCGGGGCGTCTTTCTTCCTACGAAAAAAGGAATTTTCTCGACTCGACTATTTATTGAAGTTGTAATTTACGCTCGTGGCTAGCTTGTAATACCCATTTTCCTAACAATCGTAAAACAAATAGATTATACTTGTCATTACAAGGAGTTTAAAGCTCAAACTTGAAGCATGAAGATAACAAGCGTCGCCGCATCTACCGACACTTCCACCGCCGCTGCCACCAGTGATACCATCATGTTCCGAACTATTCCATCGGCCATGTCTTCCACCATGCCGATCTTTGCTACTTCATCGGTGATGACCACTGGAGGTTATACCGAAGAGTTTTACCTTCAGCAGGTACATGGGTTTTTCAAAATTCATTTTTGTCGAGCGGAGGTACCGGTTCTATAGGTCTTTCTTTTTGGACTGTTGGTTACACTTTTAGTGGAATTGTTGGAGCTATTAATTACTCAACTATGGGGGCCTTTGGGGCCAGCACAACTACACCTATGGGGGGGCTTCGTGCTCAACATAGTTGGCTCCCTTTTGGGAGTGAACTCGGCATAGCGGATGATGCCACCAGCGGAGAAGCCACAGAAGTTTACCAGAGCTGACTACAAAATGTGATGAAATAAATTGTTGTTTTATTTAACAATACTTGAGTTTGTCAACTTCCTATGGGAAGATGAACCGGCAGGGCCAAGTGAGTAAGAGATGAACTTCAATATTCGTGTTTCTTATGATACATGGCGAAATAACGACTGTGTATGCAACAATTTCATCCTAAATGTTTTTGAAGATATAGAGAGAGGTGAGATGCGATCAATAAAAAATACAGTAGCCACGAAATTAGTAGGAAGAAGTTCGTTGTAGCCAAGTATTTGGACTACAAGATGGTTGACTATAAACCTATGATGGAGCAAGTATAAGAGTTTCAACTCGTTGTACATTATATCAACTACTGAGGGCATGTTACTTCCGGACGCGTTCATGATGGTGATCGTGATCCAAAAGTTACATTCGAGTTGGAGGGAGTTCAAAAGTTACCTTAAGCACAAGCGAAAGGAGATGACTCTTGAAGACTTGATTGTGAAGCTGGGCATCGAGGCTGACGTGCATAAGCAACATAAGCCGAAAGCTCCAATAGATGTCAAGACTAACTTGATGGAGAAGGGCGGCCCCATCAACAAGCGTGATCTCCTTAACGCCAAAGACAAAGATAAGGTGAAGGTACCGTCAAAGAAATTTGATTGTAATTGCTACAATGGTGGCAAGCACTGACATCTTGCAAAAGATTACAAGAAGCCTTAGGACAAGAAAAGCAAGAAGAAGCATGCCGCTAAAGTCGGCGAAAAAGACGAAGATGACTTCTCTATCGTGGTCACTGATGAGGTGAACATTGTGGACACACAAGAGGTTGGTATATCGACACTGATGAAATCGCTCACGTGTGTGCCGAGAGAAATAAGTTTCTAACTTATCAAATTGTTGAGGGGAGGAAGCTCAACATGGGGAATCAAGTGTCCGCCAAAGTTAGGGTTGGAGATGTTAGACTAAGGCTTTCATCTGGAAAGTCGCTCACTTTGAAAAATGTGTTTTATGTTCCCAACATCTGAAAGAATTTGATTTTGGGCTCTGTATTACTAAATAAGGGGTTTAAGCTAGTGTTTGAGTCCAATAAGTTTGTATTATCGAAATTTGATTTGTTAAGGGTTATATTTCCGATGGGCTTTTCAAATTGAATGTGATGGTTGTGCGCCAAGCACCAAATTCTAATGAAAAGCATCTACTTCCTCTTATATGCTTGAGTGCTCCGATTTATGGAATTGTAGAATATAACATGTTAATCTAAATGCTATAAAGAGATAAGTAAATTTTGATTTACTAATTATAAATGAAGTCGATACTCAAAACAAATGTGAAGTTTATGTTGAGACGAAAATGAGTATGTTACTATTTCATTCGGTAGAGCGGAGCTCTAAACCCCTTGAATTATTTCACATGGACGTGTGTGATTTAACGTATGTACAAACCGTGGTGGTAAGAACTACTTTATCACATTGATCAATGATTATACGAGATATTATTATTTTTATTTACTAAGAGGTAAATATGATGCTATTGAAGCGTTAAAGAGTTCAAGATTGAAGTTGAGAATCAACTAAGTTGTCGAATTATGAGTGTTCGAAGTGATAGAAATGACGAGTATGTACCACCTTTTGAGGAGTTATGTCACAAAAGTGGTATAGTTCATCAATTGACTGCTCCATATTCCCCCAATCAAATGGTGTTGTTGAATGAAAGAATCGAACTCTTAAGGAGATGATGAATGTTTCAAAATCATATTTTCAAACTCGTACTATGTTTCGATGGAAAAACGTGCAAAAGTGGAGAAGCCAAATACAAGTGATATGAATGTTGATACAGATGAAGGACCCGTTGGATATATTGATCCAAGAACACCACATATAAGAAGTGTTAGGCATCGGTCTCCCTAGATCGACGAATCTAGTCTGATCAAACTCCTTCCCACGAGTATAGAAAACCTCGACCCGTTGGCTATACGTAGTCAAGAATCTCGGTATGATTGAATGTCTCAAGACCTTGCTCAAGTGTCTTGATAAGTTCCAAAAAACAAGTACTAACTCCACAAGGAGAATTCAATTCACAAAGGCAAATGTAATTTTCGTATATACTTCACGCTGTTATCAAAACAAATTATTACAAGTCTATTTATAGGCTGCAAAAGACTTTTTTACATCCTCACACTTATAACACCACTTAAAACACTTAAATAGACTTAAATGAACATTACATGAGCAAGTGACTCTTGGATATTGAATCAACAACTTTTAACACGTTGTGATAATCGTGTGAGGTCCTCTCCCTAGTGAGAGAAATTTCCTCTCTGCTGTGAGAGGTTTGCTTTTTCTCAGTTTTGACTGAGTTTGTCGTTTGACTCTGGGAAGTAGGGTTTGTGTTGTCTTGTCCGTCGCTTACCCTCTGTCCTCCGCCGCTTCTGGCTGACCCAGCCGCTTCTTCCATCTCTTCATGTTCATCTCCTCCCTTCCTTCCCCTCCCATGGAACCTGAAAGCACCATGGATCCAGACATTCTAAACCTTGACATCCTCCATCCCTCCCATAACCAAAGTGATTCATCCCCACCTCCGGCCTGCCTTGTCGGAAAACTACTCTCGGACAAGCCGTATAGCTCGTACGCCGTGCTTGACATCATGAAGAAGGCTTGGAAAGCAAAAAAGGGCTTAGAAGCTAGAGAATGGGCAAACCAACTTTTTCTATTCAAGTTCAACGACCCTAATGAAATGAAGAGGGTGATAAAGAACCAACCATGGCATTTTGAAGGTAGCCTCTTCCTTGTCCGACCTCTTGAGGAGCAGGAGCAACCATCCTCCATTCAAATCACCGAAGCTCACCTATGGGCACGGATTTACGACGTACCCATCAGCTGCATGAACCTCACAGCTGCTAAAGCTATCGCCGGTAAGCTTGACTCTTTCGTTTGCTCCGATCCCAATCAAGATTTATTTGGTAAATTTATGCGCATTAAAGTAGCTATTAATGTGGATGCTCCCCTAGTCAAGAACCTTAAAATTATGATTGGAGGAAAGATCCTCTGGCTCTCCATTAAGTATGAAGGACTACCTATTTACTGCTTTAAATGTGGTATCATTGGTCATGCCATTAAATTCTGTGTTGAAGCTGACCATTCTGATGAATCTAACCCACACAATCTCCCTTTCGGTCCTGAGATCAAAGCCTCTCCTCTCAAGAAATATACAAACTGGGGCCCAAAACCTTCTCGAACAAACCCTCGAAAGAATTATCCCCTCACCGGCACAGATCTGACTCGCCGGAATCCGAACCCTCCCGAGGCCACCAATCCCAGTTTAAACCAAAAAAAACTTGTGGTTGATGGACCCGAATCCCCCCCACAAAAAGCCCTCCCTCAACCAACGCTTATCGCCATCTCTTCAGCCCTCATAAACCAGAAATTATCCCCTCCAAAGCCTCTGCATTCATCCCATCAGGAAACCCAATCCTCATCACCCTCTACTCCTATCAAAGACTCAACTCCCCCTCACGAAAAACCATCTACTTCCCCTACCTTAGTACTCCAGCCAAATCAACACTCCCCAAAGCAACATACCCTCTCGCCATCACCCCCTCCCCTCTCGATAAAGAAAAAGAAAAAATCATGGAAGCAGTTAGCTCGATCCAAACGTAGCATCTCCCCCCATCCACACTCAGCCAACACCCCTCCACGTAAGAGACCGCTTTCCACCAATCCTCAGTCCCCCACCCCTCATCAAGCTACTCCCAAAAAATTGAAAAAAGATACCCCAACCCCCTCCCCTACTGTCACGGCGGAGACTGCACCTACGCAGTCCCGCCGGTCCCAATGATCGGTTTTTGTTGGAACTGTCGGGGGCTTGGGAACCCATCGACAGTTCAGGAGCTCAAAAGATTGATCAATCAGAAGTCGCCCATTTTTGTGTTTCTTTCGAAAACAAAACTTACTTGCATGGAAATGGAATGTCTCTCTCGGAAGCTGGAATTTCAAAATGTGTTCTCTATTGACTGTGTTTTGTCCGGAGGAGGTCGACGTGGGGGCCTATCATTGTTGTGGAGGGACCCTCTTGAGCTTAAGATTTCTAGTTCGTCTCATCACCATATTGATGCAGAGGTCCAACCCTGGTGTGGTTTACAGAGCTGAAGATTAACAGGTTTCTATGGATGGGCGGAGGAGTGTGATAAGGTGAGATCTTGGCAGCTTCTTTGCTCGCTCAACCTGGACCCAGGGAAACTTTGGCTTTGTTTTGGAGACTGGAACGAGATACTCCAGAATTCGGAGAAAGCAGGTGGAATCCCCCGGAGTATCTCGAAGATGGAGGCTTTCAGAAGGGCTACTGAGGCTTGTGACCTTGTTGATTTAGGATTCTCGGGCAACAAATTCACTTGGTCGAACAACCAGTTGGGAGATGCAAACATTCAAGAAAGGCTCGACCGAGCCTTTGCTAACCCGGCTTGGATGGACCTCTTCCCAGCCTTTGGAGTCGAGCACCTTGTCCGTTTTCAGTCGGACCACTCCCCTCTTTTGATTGCATGGAGCTTCGCCCCTCTGCCCCAACAAAGACCGAGAAGAAAAGGTTTCAAATTTGAAGCCATGTGGCTTAAGGAACAATCTTGCCTTGAAACAATCGAAGAAGCATGGAAGTCCTCCCCTCGTGCTTCTTGCCCGGGGGATTTTCGGAAAAAACTCTTTGAGATGGGAGTGACTTTGAAGGAATGGGAGCGTGACCAGTTTGGTAGTGTGCGACAACAAATCGAGGATCTTCATCTCCAGCTCAACCTTATTCAGAGAGGTTTGGCCCCATCCGTTTCGGCACCCGAAGAGAAAGAGATTACTCGAAGACTCAAGGGTATGATGGCTAAGGAGGAAACAATGTGGCGCCAAAGATCACGCATCTCTTGGCTGAAGGAGGGAGACAAAAACAACTGCGTTCTTCCATCGCGCAGCTTCCGGAAGAAAACAACGCAATACGATCCGAAGGATTAAAGACTTGGGAGGAGCTTGGGTTGAGAGTCAGAACGCCATCGACCGAAATTTCCTCGAGTATTTCCGGACTATCTTCAGATCCGAGAGATCAGAGGGAGTTGAGCTCATTCTGGAGGACATTCAGCCGAAAATCACTCAGGGCATGAATGATATCCTCTCCCAACCTTTCTCCGAAGAAGATGTTACTCTTGCCCTCAACCAAATGCCCCCCCCAAAGCCCCCGGCCCGGATGGTATTCCCGTGATCTTCTTCTCCAAATTCTGGCCTCTGGTGAAATCTGACACTCTTGAGACTGTCCTTAGCATCCTCAACCAAGGCTCGGCTCCCAACTCCATCAACCATACGAACGTTGTCCTTATCCCTAAAAAGAAAACACCCGAACTCCCTCAAGATTTCAGACCCATTAGCCTTTGCAATGTTGTAATGAAGCTGGTCACTAAATGCATTGCAAATAAACTGAAATCCATCCTCCCCGATATCATATCCCCTGCCCAATCCGCTTTTGTCCCGGGGAGGCTTATCACTGACAATGCTCTACTTGCCTTTGAGCTCTTCCACACCCTCAAAACTAACAAAGCCAAATCCCTTGCCTCTTTCGCCCTCAAGCTCGACATGTCTAAAGCCTATGACCGGGTGGAATGGTCTTTCTTAGAGGCAGTGATGATCAAAATGGGGTTTGATTTGCGGTTTGTGAGTTTGATCCTCCGATGCGTTTCTTCGGTGAATTACTCGATCCTCATCAATGGAAGGCCATCAGAACCCTTTACTCCCTCTCGTGGATTGAGACAAGGTGACCCCCTCTCCCCTTACCTCTTCCTTATCTGTGCGGAGGTTTTCTCGACCCTGATCCATCAAGCAGAGAGGCGGGGAGTCCTTCACGGAGCACGTGTTTGCCAGTCAGCCCCGGCCATTTCCCACCTTTTCTTCGCTGACGACAGCCTTATCTTTGGGAGGGCTTCCAATGAGGAGATTTGTGTGGTCAAGGACATTATCGACAAATACTCACGTGCCTCGGGACAACGGGCAAACTTTGACAAATCGGAAATAGCTTTCAGCAAAGGTATCCCCCCCAACAGAGTGGCCCAGCTCGGAGAAGTGAGCGGTATCCCTATTGTTCCGAAGCATGGATTATATCTAGGGCTCCCGGCCTATGTTGGTGCGAGGAAGCGTGACATCTTCCGCTTTGTGGAAGAAAAAGTCTCAAAAAAATTGAAGAATTGGAAGTGTCGAAGCCTCTCCCAAGCCGGAAAACTCACCCTCATCAAAGCAGTGGCTCAGTCTATCCCTTCTTACGTGATGAGTTGCTTTCAAATTCCGATTTCTGTCCTACAACGAATTGACCAACTCATTGCAAATTTCTGGTGGGGCCAAAAAAACAATGAGAGAAGGATGCACTGGGTCTCTTGGAAGGCGATGTGTACGTCTAAAAACCGGGGCGGCCTTAGCTTCAGGGAGCTAGACTGTTTCAACAAAGCCTTCCTCGCCAACAAGGGTGGAGACTCCTCACCCTCCCCGATTCCCCTCTTGCAGTCAGTCTCAAAGCCCGCTATTTCCCTCGTACTAACCTTCTGCATGCCAAGACAGGCCATGCTCCTAGCTTCACGTGGCGAAGTATTCTCTCGGGGAATCCTGTGTTGGCGAATGGATGTAGGTGGATTGTACGAGATGGTAGATCCATCAAGATTTGGGAGGATATGTGGGTACCCGGCCAGGTTTATCTAACACCCCCTCCCCCTTTGTTGCCTGTTTTTTTGCAGGAGTTTTGTTGGGTTCGTGATCTCCTCGATGAGTCGGGTACGGGGTGGAACCACACCCTTGTCTTCGACCTTTTCCCGACTGAAATAGCCCGACTCATCACCTCCATCTACATTAGTCCTTACGAGCGAACAGATTGTTTGAGCTGGACCCCGAACAAAGATGGAACCTACTCAGTAAAGTCTGGTTATTGGGTGGCGAAGAAGCTTAAAGATGCGTCTTCATCGATCCTTTCTTCGTCATCCAATAACCCGGAGAGCTGGAGATGGTTTTGGAAGCTCCGCATCCCCCCGAAATGGCGCATATTCATTTGGAGATGCATGACAAATTCCCTCCCGACCTGCTCGGCTCTCAACCAGCGTGGAGTCTCGACCCCGCCCCTATGCGTAAAATGTGGCACCTCTGCTGAAACTACGGAGCGCTCTTAGGGACTGCAATTGGACCCAGTTTCTGTGGGAAGTCAGCCCCCTACGGCTCCCTCCGTCACCTTGCATTCCCCTTATTCCTTTGCGCGAATGGATCGTGGCTACCACCCGAGGTAAACCCACTGATTTTCTAGAAACCTTCTCATCCATCTTGTGGGTCATTTGGAAAGCTCGTAACCTTGCGGTGTTCCAACAAAAGATGCTTTCCCACTCCGACTGCCTCCGCCTCGCTCGGTGTTCTTTGTTCGATTTCCATGCAGCCAACGCGAGGTCAGCTCTTTCACAGCAAACTACACCACCAGCGTCGAAGAACCTCCAGCCTTCGATGGAATGGGTCCACATCTTCTCGGATGCCTCTCTCAATCCCGATGGCTCGACTGGACTAGGAGGCATTCTTCTTGACCATGAGGGCAACCCACTCCAGGTGTGTGCAAAATTTCTCCCTGCTTGCCATGACATTGATGTTGCGGAGGGTCTTGCTTGCCTTGAGAGTCTGTGAACGGCTTCAGCCGAAGGGATCAATGCTGTGTCGATTCATGTTGACAACAAAAATCTAGTCAATTTCATCGACAAAGGAATCATTCCTAGATCTCGTTTGGGGGCCATCATCGAAGATATCCTCCAAGTCGCAAGAAGGTTTCCACATGTGTCCTTAAGTTGGGTTGCGAGAGAGAAGAATGCTCTAGCTCATAACATCGCTAGAATTGCTCGCTCTCCGGATTTTCGTGTCGATGAAATTTACTCTTCTTTTGTTTTGCAAAGATGTAACACTCTATTGCCCATGTTGGCTCACTCTGATTTATAGCATTTGGCGTGCTTTTACCTAAAAAAAAAAAGGTCTCTCTTTAGTGAGTTTCAATTCTCCCCGTCAGCATATGGCGGATTAATTTTTAAAGAAAAAAGAAAAAAAATGTTTTGTTATAAAGAAAAAAATGAAAGATCTCTCTTGAGCACTTCTTTAAGAAATAGAATTTTATTTATATATACTACCCTCATTCCAGACCCCCATTGTTATTCATACTTTTCGGATACGCATTTCCACCGAAACATAATACGTGTTTTAAAA